>CM049601.1:11521244-11656244 GCA_026979955.1 Megalurothrips usitatus
CAATAGGAAAAGTGAAAGCAGTAGGAAGAGGGCGAGGAGGTCGTAGGAGATGGAGGAGGAGGTGGAGGCTAGAGGGAGACCGCTGCCGGTTGTCTTGCGCCCTCTCCCTCCCTCCCGTGGGGGCGCCACTCACCGCCTTCTTTTGTTGGCGACAATCGACGTCACTCGAACGGAGCAGCGCGAGCGGAGGCGGCGGTGGTGGTTGGTGACGCGCGCGGACCGCAACGCGAGACCCATCCCCCGTATCGGAGGAGCTGCCGGGGGAGATATGAGAGGGTGAGAGAGAGAGAGAGAGAGAGAGATGCTTCCGAAACAAAAATAAATAGATAAATATGTAAGTGAAAATGTGGTTGCGTGTGTGTGACTGGTGAGCTGGTATGGTGATAACGGGTCGCCCCATGACCGCCGTTGCCCCTTTGGCAGCGAGGTGGAGACTTCCTCCCTCCCTCCCTCCCCTCCCTCCCTCCCCTCCCGCCCCTCCTCCCGCCCCCTCTCTGACCACACTCCATAACGATGACCACGCTCGTTCATTTGGCTGCAGCGGCTGCGGTGGCAGCAGTGGCGGCGGTGTTAGCAGCCTTGTGTCCCTACAACACAACGGCAGGCGCACGGCCCCCGCATGCCAGACAGGGGCCGCCCGCCGCCCGCCGTCCCCGCGGACCGTGCGGGGCCCTGCGGGGCCCTGTGGGGCCCTGTGGGGCCCTGTGGGGCTCTGTGGGGCCCTGTGGGGCTCTGCTCCGGGGGGCTGCGGGGGCTCGGACCGTCTGGCGGACGGGACTGCCGTGGTGGTGGTGCACTCACAATACACGCGCCCGGCCGGCCTGCCGCTGCTCTGCAAGTCCGGGGGGTGGAAGAGGGGGGCCAGTCGGACGGAGGGACCTTCCCTAAACAATGACGCGGTGTACTGTATGGCGAACCCGAGGAAGCGGCTGCGCCAAAACAAATATCTATGACAATTTTTTAAAAAAAAATATTATTTTAAAAAAATATAAAATAATTTTTTTTTTTTAAAGTGGAAGGCTGAAACGAGCAAGTGTGGTCTTCCACGCTCTTGAGCACGGTGCGTGGAGTGAGTCGCGCGGTTTGCGCACGTCATTTACGCGCGACCCCTCGCGGCAGTGGAGCCCGGCACAGCAGCCGCCCGCCTCGCGCCCTGCTTCCCCTTGCCTGCCCGGCGCTGCCCAGTCGAGAGAACTTCCGCTGATTGGTGGCGTGGCGTGGCGTGGCGTGGCGTGGCGTGGCGTGGCGTGGCGGGGAAGGGAGGGCCGCTGATGAGTCTGCCAGCCCCAGTCAGCCGGACTCAGCCGAAATCATGCCGGCCTCCCTTCACGTTTCGAAATAAACACGTTCGAAGTGGGGGGGCCGAGGGAATGTATATCTGCCGTCCTTTTTCATCCCTTGCCTGCGTCTGTGTGTCAGAGAGAGACAGGGAAGCGCGGGGACGTTTGCCTACCGGCGCTGACAGCTGACGCGATATCGACATGTGTTATCAGTGGCCGTGTGTTATCAGTGGCCGTGTGGTCCGGGCGGCCGGCGGAGCGGACGGACAGCAGGAAATCGCTGATAAGAAGTCATTCACAAAGCGGCGCGAGCCGACAACAATACGTTCGCAGTAAGGAATCCATATTTTTCCTCTATGTATTTTTTTTTTTGTAGGTTTGTAGGGCAGTATTGTAACTGGACATTCCTCCGAAAAATGTTATCGTTTACGCATCAAGAGTTTCAATTATTTCTTTCAAAAAGAAAATCATCAATTTTTTTTCTCCAAGGTACGGGAGAGAGAGAGATCCAGTCAGCCCCAACAGCGTCCCGGCACAGCCCGGCCCGAGAAGACATGTCCCCACATCGTCATTTGGAGATTGCGAGTAGATTAGAAGGCAGCGGCGGTGGCGGCTCCGCTCTTTCTCTCTCTCTCTCTCTCTGCTGCTGAGAGGTCCACAGCTAGCTAGGGAGAGCGGGTCCGACCTGGCCTTTTAGAAAACTCAATCACATTACGCACCGTTTCTGCACCGTTTCACACTTATTACAGAAAAAAAATGTTCCTTAAAAAAATAAACTTTTTTCGTTGTTTTTTTTTTGCGTTGGTTATGTGCGTGCGACGGCAGCCGCGGGGACATAGGAGGAGGTCGGTAAGACAGCGGTGCGGGGAGACAAAACGGAGAGGGGGGGGGGTGCTGCAGGGGCAGCGGTTCACGCTTGGCTGTCGCGCTGAGCGGCGCGGTGGCGGGGCGGCGGCGGCCTGCAGCACGCCCTCGTCGTCCGGGGCCGTCCGGGACCGTCCGGGGCGGCTGCGGCGGGGGCGTGCGGGTTGTCGTCGGGGCCCGCCCTGCCCGCCTGCGGCCGCGCGAGGGTCGCGTCGGCTGCCAGGGACCGCGGAAGGGGTGGAATTAAATGGTGCAAATGATTTGTCCGCCACCGCTGCGCTGACGGCGGCGGCGGCGACGGCGACCTCGACGACGACGACGACAGGGAGGGTGCGGACGGCCGCGGTACTTCTGAGGACGGAACGTCGCGGCCAGCGACACGTGGCCGATTAACGGGGAAAGGGGTGTAATTGCAGGGGAGCAGGTTCTCTTTGCCGTTCAGAGACAGAGAGAGATACTTCTTTTTACATGCTTGGAATAGGAGGAGGGAGGAGGATGTCTGACTTCGCGCTTAGGTACCACTCGCGCCGCACAGTCGCACTGATGGCGAAATGAGAGAGAGAGAGAGAGAGAGAGAGAGAGAGAGACACGGAGAGAGAGGAGGGGAGGGAGGGATGAAGGGATGAAGGGAGGAAGGGAGGGAGGGTATGGGGGAAGTATGTGCGTGTCGGCATTTTCCGGTCAGAGCGCCGAAGAATTAAAACATCGTTACACAGCCGCAGGCGAGCCCCCGATCGCCACACACACACACACACACACACACACACACACACACGTGTGTGTGTGGGCGGGGCTGTGGGCGGTGAGGTGGGCCCCGCGCACCACACGCGCTCCGTTGATCACCGAAAGTTTTTTTTTTCTGTTGAAAAAAAAGTTAAAGTATCCATGATGTCTATACTACTTTTTCATGGTCTAGTGAATAAGTTACAAAAAAAAAGAAGTATCGCAAAACACGTTCGTCGTAGAAACAAAACGTGTGGTCTTGCGCGAGGAAAAAGCTGCACGACCTGCGAGAGTCGAACCCAGGACAGTGCGATCGCCGGCTCGCCTCCTTAGCCACACGGCTGTTCAGCGCGCTTCCTGCGGTTCGGCCACACTACCCTCCGAGTCGCGGGAGCGAGGTGCCGAAATGTGAAGCGAATAGGCACACAGCCACAGGGAGTATCGTAACCGATGGCTCGTCCGGTGGGAGGAATAAAAGAGAAGCGCCGGGAAAAAAATATATACTCCCGACTGACGCCGTTGTCACCGGTCTCCATCCATCTAGTTCTCCAGCAGCGGCGGCAGTCGTCAGCCGTCCGCACGGGGACTGACTGCTCCCTTTGAGGACACCCGGATACCGCGGGCCCGCTGCTCTGCATACAGGGAGAGGGTCGGTGTCCTGAGCCCTCCGGAGGGAGGGAGGGAGGGGAGGGAGGGGAGGGCCTGGAGGGCAGAGCCACCCTTAATTGATTAATGATGCGCTTAAAACCCACCCCTGTCGGTGAGCGCGCTGTGGTCCCTCCGCCCCCCCCCCCAGTCAAGTGTAGGCGCTGACTGCTGACTGCACAGGCCTGTACACGACCCGCTACAAACCCCCGGGCCGCCCTGTTCGCGTGCTCCTTGCCCACTGGACCGTGCGGTCGTGTCAGGCGGGAGGCGTGGGGGGCGCGTGGGGGGCGCGTGGGCGGCGCGTGGGCGGCGCGTGGGCGGTGCGTGGGCGGCGCGTGGGCGGCGCGTGGGCGGCGCGTGGGCGGCGCGTGGGCGGCGCGTGGGCGGCGCGTGGGCGGCGCGTGGGCGGCGCGTGGGCGGCGCGTGGGCGGCGCGTGGGCGGCGCGTGGGCGGCGCGTGGGCGGCGCGTGGGCGGCGCGTGGGCGGCGCGTGGGCGGCGCGTGTCACTGACTGCACCCGCCGCGGTCAGCACAATATCCCTTTCGCCTCGCGGAGAGAGGGTGAAGGGTGAGTGAAAGGGGAGGGCGTCCCGAGCCTGGCCGTAATCACAACACTACTGCCAACATCACAGGCGGAAACGTACAGAAACGCTCACCACGGCTGCCAAAAAAAAACATTTTAACAAAACCATTTTTTTTTTCTCAGACTACAATCTCTGAAAAGGTTTTTTTTTAAAATTAAGTGTTGCACCAATGCCTTTCCCCGCCGCCGGTAGCCAAGGTGGCAACACCGGAACCATTGCCGGAAAACAACGGCATTAAAAATGGAGAAGGCCGGTGCAGCCGTCTCACTTGCACTGCGTTCTCTCTCTCACACACACTATCTCTCTCTCTCTCGCTCCCTCTCGTGCTCGCGAGCGCATGCCGGTGTGTGGCGTTGCACCCTTGTCTATTTATCTGGCACTGCCTGCCTGCCTCGGCTGCCCCCCCCCCTCCCCTCCCTCCCTCCCTCCCTCCCTCCCTCCCTCCCTCCCTCTCTCCCTCCCTCCCACCCTCCCTCCTCTCCCCTTCGGGATGACCACTCTGCGCCGCCATAATGGACAGTCGAGTGGCACACGATGCGAAATATATATATAACGGTAGGAGGGGGAGAAGTGATTGATGCACACGGCAGGGAAAAAACAGAGCGAGAGAGAGAGAGAGGAGAGGCTCATCAAAGAGGGGAAAGGGGTAAGAGTTAGACAGAGAGGGAGGAGGGAGAGAAATTGACCGGGAAGGGCGGCGGCGCCCACCGTGTGCGAAGACGTGGAAGTGATCAGTGCCCGTCGTCCCTTCCGAAGAGAGAGAGAGAGAGAGAGAGAGAGAGAGAGAGAGAGAGAGAGAGCACATCACTCTCCGTGCACACTTTTCTCAAAAAGAGAGATTTTTTTTCTGTATGTGAGACTGTATTTTTGGTGAGTTATAGATATAGACTTTGAAATATTGGAAAATATGAGAACCCGTCGGCGCCGATATTAAAGTTTACGCCTTTGCAGAGCTCACCTAGAAATGAGGGCAGCACACGGCAAGCAAGGTCGCCTCCTCCAGAAAGGCGGTCGACGGAGAGCCGACAGGAGCAAGGAAATGTTGGGCAAGGAGGGACGAGGGGGGGGGGGGGGGGGGGGGCGGGGGCAGGTAAGGACGGTGTAATTACCTTTGGGGCTCATGGAGGCATGAGAGAGCGGGGCAGCGAGCGAGTCGCTCACCGCGTAGCGTCTCAAGTTGGTTAATAACGGCCTCACAAACCGCCACACGCTCTCCCTCGGTCTCTCTCGCTCACTCTCTCACTCTCTCTCTATGTCTCTAGCTCTCTCTCTCTCTCTCTCTGTCTCTAGCTCTAGCTCTCTCTGTCTCTCGCTCTCCCTCTCTCTCCCACCCCCGCGGGGGCTCGCGAGGCGTGTTTTCCTCCATCTCTGCCAGCCGCGTTGCGTCTCTGTCCATCTCTGTCTGTCTCATGGCACTGCCCCGACGATTGGCTTTGGGCGGCGCGGCGGCTATGCGGCCGCTCCTCGCTGTGTTTAGACTCCGACACAATGACGGGCCCCGCCTCTCCGAGCGGCCGGCCGCCGCGCCCGGCTGCTGTGCGGAGGGCTCCGAGACTGTCAGGGAGTAATTAGGGATGTTGATGCCAGCCCGTGCAAACACAGGCTCAAGTACCCGGGCGGGTAGCCACAGCAGCGGCGGGACAGAAGGAGAGAGGGAGAGTGTGGGAGGGAGACGGGGAGAGAGTCGAGTGGCCAGGAGGTCTGATTGAGGATCCAGCCACTCCAGTAGCGGAGGGTGCGGGCGGTGCGGGAGAGAGAGAGAGAGAGCGACGTCGGAGCCAAACTAGTGAACCGGTAAAGAGTTGCATGTGTGTGTGTGTGTGCAGCACAGCACACGCTGAGGTGTACGGTGGGGCCTGCAGCCCGCCACGAGGAAACGGACCGAACTTAACGCCTCTTACCGAGCGCGGCGTAAGTGGGGTAAGTTTTGAAAAAAAAGGAAAAGGGAAGGAAAGGAGGAAAAAGTAGTCTGACGTCCGGTTTGGCCGCGGCGTGGCACACGGCGCGGTGCATTCACAAGTACTTTTCTTTTTCCAGGTCAAGGAGTCGCTGACCGCAACAACAGTGAGAGAGAGGGAGAGAGAGAAAGAAGGAAGAAGGCAGATAAGGAGGAAAGAAAGAGAGGGAGGAATGAAGTAAGGAAGTGGGTACGGCGGCGCCAGTGCGTGATTGGCGGGCGTTTTGAAAAGTTGAGAGAGAGAGAGAGAGAGAGAGAGAGAGAGAATAAGAGAAAGGAAGCAAACCAGAGTAGAGGCCGCCGGTAGGCGGGGCGACGAACGGCGGCGGCGGCGGCGGCGGCGGCGGCGGCGCGGGGGCGGGAATTTTTGAAATGCACCTGAGCCGCTTGCGCGCGCGCGCGCAGCGAGGCGGTGAGGCGGAGCCGGATGTGACTTCTGCTGGCTCGTTATTCCCGCAGCAGACGGCGGCCCGGCACGCGACACGACGCGAGCTGCGGACCCGGCCGCCTCCACAATCGGAATGGGACTTTGCTAGTTTCCTAAAAAGAGATAGGAAACTAAGAAAAATCAGGAGAAAAAAAAACAGAGAAAAAACAGGAAAAAATGAGATTCTTTTGGGCCGCTTCTGAGTGTTCCGCCGATGCGACTCGCGGGGCACCACCACCAGTCGGGGCTCCCTGTTTACCCCGTCGATCACCATACCGTGCTGTCCCCGCGGCACGCGGCACGCACGCGGCCGACACGCCACGACACGATCCATTTTTGAACGCTTTTCTGTGTCGCGGCGTTACGAGCAGAGGGGAGTTGCCGCGTGCCGCGGCCGCTGTTTGCCGTCGACGGGCCCCCCTCGCACAGCCGGCCCGCAAACTTCTGCTCCCCGAGGACGGCGGCGGCGGCGGCGGCGGCGGCGGTCTGTACGTGCGCCGCGCCCCTGCGAGGTAGGCAAACAACAGCGGCGCCGCGGCCGGCTAAACGGAAGAAATGGCGCCCCACTTTTCCTTCCCTTATTTGGGAGCCTCTGCCCGGCCGGCGCCGCTGTTGCGGCTGCAAAAGAAAACGGCCTGTAATTGCGTACTTAAGTAATAGTTGTTGTGTTTACCTCCCGCCCCCTCCTCCTCCTCCTTGCAGAGTTATGCTCGGGAGCCCCCCCCCCCCCCTCCGACGCTGCGCGGGTGGACTGTAAAAGGGTCCGTAATGGGGGACACAGTCCCTCCCAAAGTAATGGCCGGTAAATCTAAGTCGATACTACGGCCGGGGGGCCGGACGAGCCTCAGCGCCCGCGGAGTCTAGGGTAGGCAACCCTGCGGCGGCCGCGCCGCGCGGGCGGCCCAACCACCCGGGCGCTCCACGAGCTGCCCCCACGCCGCCCCCGCCGCGGCCTCGCGGGCGGCGGGTTCGGAAAACTATTTACCCGGGGGCGGTAAGCCAGGTCCTGGCACAGGCAGGCAGCCCGGCAGCCGAGCCACAGGGTTAAGCAGCCGGAGCCCGCCGCCCACAAAAGCCACTTGCCGAAACATTAAAACGAAATCCTTCCCCGGTTAACGGTTGGCCACACTTCGGGGCCGCCTCCACCGCCGCCCAGAAAATGCAGAAGTGGTCGGGAAAGGTGAGGGCGGCGGAGTGGCGCCGCCTCCAGGCCGCGGGGGGAGAGGGGAGGCCCAGCCAAAAGAATGCAAAGGAGGACGAGATTGGTTTCGGAACGGCTTCGGTTCGGTTTGACGGCCGCGGCTGCGTAGGCCTTGTGATTCGGAGTAGTTGCAGCGGCGGTGTGGGGAGGGGAGGGGAGGGCTCAGCACGGCGTCTCAGCAGTGCGTGGACAGGGGCGGAAGGGGGAGGAGAGGGTCTAATCAACCCTCAGCCCCGGGCAGGGCCTGGTCCGAGGCCGGCTGGAGAGAGGGAGAGAGAGAGAGAGAGAGAGAACGGGGCACGGCCTTTACTAGCGGAGTGCCCTTTGGCAGGGGCGGGCAGCCGGGAGGAGGGCAAGGGCTTGGGGGTCTTGGCGGGCGCCGGCCGACGGGGGCAGCTGCTGCCGCTGCCGCTGCTGCTACTGCTGACCGCCAGAAGGCCGGCGGCCGTTCGGATGACTTTTACGCCCAGGCAATGACTCCCTGATTGGGCTGGACACGGCGACAATTGCCGTGCGTGCGAGAGAGACAGACAGAGAGGGGGGGGAGAAGGGGCAGTGTGTGTGTGTGTGTGCGGAAGGGGTAGTAAGTGGAAAGGAAGGTGAAAGTGCGACATAGATCAGAGTGCTAAATGGATCGGAAGAACAGAGTCGAGTGCAGAACGAACGAGAGGGCGGAGAGACTACGAGAAGGCGTTGGGTGGAGGAGGAGGAGGAGGAGGAGGAGGAGGAGGAGGAGGAGGAGGAGGAGGAGGAGGAGGAGGAGGAGGAGGAGGAGGAGGAGGAGGTAACAAGCAAAAGAAAAGAAAGGCGGAAGTACCATCGGCTGCGGTGACCTGCAGGTGGCGGCGGCAGCGTTGTTTCCGCTCCGATGCCCTTGCCAAGTTGATTTTGTTTTCCTTCCCAGATCTGGGCCGCCGTAGTATATCGGGCACACGGTTTGTGTACTTGGCACAAGGCGATGCCCGCCGCCTGCCGCCTAGAGTGCGTTTCGGTGCAAAAGTGCTGCTATTCGACCCCCCTTACCCTTTCCCCTCTGGCCCTCGTAATAAGGAAAGTGCTGAGATAAATAGCACCCCCCACCCCCGGGGCACCTTTAGGTCACCCCCCCCCCCCTCCTCCTCCTCCTCCTCCCGCCCCTGGAGCCGTACGGTTCTGCGGGAAAGTTTTGGTGTGGAGCAGTAGTGGCACGTCGACTTCTGCCGCCTCTCCGTCCACGAGAGAGACGGAGGGAGTGTGTGTGAGAGAGAGAATGTGTGGGGTATGCCAGAGAGAGAGAGAGATGTGTAGGAAGCTACAGAGATGAAGGGAGTTGACCGCGTGCAGTGCAGAGTCCTCTATCGCGCCGACGTATCGGGTCAGCCTCGGGCCCAGGATCACCCGGATGCCGGACGTCGTCCTGGGGGGCCGTCCTCGGTGCGATAAGGACCTCGCCGTCAGCGACACGGAGGTCACTGAGGAGAAGGAGGGAGCGGGTGGGAGGGAGTGGGCACGCTGATGCAAGGCAGATGCAGCGGGCGGGGGCGGCCAGTGCTAACAACCCCTGATGCTCAGGGAGAGAGAGAGAGGCGTTGCACCCCCTGTGTTGAGGTACACGCGAGGCGTGTGTGTTGCACCCCCGATGCCGGGCACCTACGTGGCGGAACCGTATGGCGTATACGTGTAAACAGAGCGTAGCGTTCCCGCACGGGGAGGGAGGAGGGGGGAGGGGAGGGACGGTGTATGGAATTCCACCTGGAAGGTAGTCCGACCGCATAGCTCCGCTCCACGGCGTTCCGCGCGTGTGTGAGTGTGTCTGTGTGTGTGTCTGTGTGTGTGCATGTGTGTGTGTGTGTGTGTGTGTGTGTGTGTGTGTGTGTGTGTGCTCTCCAAGGAGCGAATGCCGCCCGCTACGGCTGGTGGTCAGCGAGGTGCGGCAAGCGGAAAGGTGATGCGGGAAATAATATCAGCTGTTCTAAAAATAAAAATAAAACAATAAAATAATAAAAAATGTAAACAAATGAAATATTTAGTGTGTTCGTCAGTCTGTTTGTTTGTTGGTTTTGTTGGCAGCTCGCGGCAGTGCGCGGCGGGGCCCGGTGAGTGCCGTACTCAAGCAGACTAATGCATCGCCGGGGCGCTGTCATACCACGACGGCCACTTACACGCCGTGGGGCCCCACCGGCTCCACCGCGAGATTTAAATTGTAAATTCCCCCCCCCCCTTCACACGCACACACTCACACACACGCACTCACCGGTGGCGCGTTGATGGCACCGCCTACCTGTATATATATACATATACCGGTATAGGGGCCACACGCAGCCGGGCCTGCGCAGCGCGCCTGCTAAATGAATCAGTCTTCTTCGCTGATGGCGCGTCAGCGGCAGGTGCCCCCCGGTGGACAGAGAGAGAGAGAGAGAGAGGGAGAGGGAGAGGGAGAGAGAGAGAGGGGGGGGGGGAAGAGGAGGTGTCGATGCACGCCCTGTCTCCCCACCACTCCCCCGGCAAGCGACACACAATTTACTTCGGTCGATTTATATTCCGATCACCGCAACATCCTTTTGGTATGTATCGGTGCCGGCGAGTGCGTGGTGCCTCTCTCTCTCTCTCTCTCTCTCTCTCTCTCACTCCGTTTTCACTTTCACCGCCCCCTTTTGTTTTAGCCCCGAGGTTTCTCTCTCTCTCTCTCTCTCTCTCTCTCTCGCTCCCGTTACGTTGGGGTCCTGCCGAGGCGGGGAGCAGCCACGGCCCAGGAATGCTGCTCCACAAGCATTCCATCATGGGTCACGGTTATTCGCCATTGAAGCGCGAGCAGCAGCAGGGAGGGTTGCGCCCCCCCCCCCCTCCACCCCCTCCGCACCCCCGTTGGCTTCCCGCTGCCACCGCGGCGGCGGGGACGAGAGCCCGCCAAGAGAGCAGGGGCCCTCGCTGTTCGGAATCCGCGCAACGGAGACATTAGACATTCCCCTCTGCTTTTCCCAGCTCTTACACAACAATTTCCGGCGGTGTTTCTGCTGTGTGGTGCAAGGTGATAGTTGGGGACAATATAAAGTGTGTTTTGGAGGGACTAAAAGCTTTATTTTTAGATAAAAATACCAACATGTCTGGCCTGTTAAGGAAATATGAAGAAATATCAGTGATGATTTGAGTCTCGGTGGAGGCGGAGGTGATGCGGTGAGACCCCTCCTCCTGGGGTGGGCGTGGTGGTTAAGCGGCACATCAACGCGTCAAGCCGTCTGCCTGAGGGGGGCCTCAGTTCGCGGACGGGTGTACACTGACTGGTGACTGGACCGGACATTTCCATTGACTGGAATAAAAATTTTGCGATCATTTGTGGTTTCTGTGTTCTGAGCTGCTACCCACCCCAAAGGTTAGGTTAAAAAGTCATTCCTACCGTGACCAAAACTCAAAACAAAAATATTTTTGTTTCGCTTAGAAATATGTGGATGCTTATGAAAAAAAATGCAAAAATGGGTGGGCACTACCTCGTCCCAGGCCTCCGCCTGGAACCCTCCTGCTTAACTTCGGTGTTCGAATGGGAACCGGTGTACCAGGTATTGACCGCCGCAAAGACACCGGCACAACGCAGCGGCCTTTTTCAGGGGCACGCTTCCGCAACGGTCAATGTAGCCCCCTCCGCCAGCCAGATTTCCGGAATCAACTCCCTTCGACTGGCTGGTTGGTCTGTGGCACTGCGGCCACTCCCGAGCGGATTGGGGGGGAGGTAGGCTTTCCTATATCGTACACAGCCGAAGCTGCTGTACTTCACGACGAACCCTAGTCGCGACGGCGTGTCCTCGTCTGCCAGATTCACAGGGAGCGAAAACGAAGGTACCGAACCCTAGGTACCCCCGTAGCATACACCCGAGTCTCCGAACCAAGTTTCCTTGGTAGACACAGAGCCCCCCCGCCGGAAACCCCGGGCGACCGAGAGAACCTCGGACCCGGGAACGGGGGTAAGCCCGACCGTGCTGCGGGAATCTTCAAGTTGAAACCCAACGCTTACATCTCTCAGTGACGCAGCGCGCACGGCCGTTCAGACAGCCATACCGACGCCACGTTCGGAAGTATATTTTACCCTCTGTCTTCCAAGCGCAGACACAAGAAAAATTTTGGAGAGTTGGCATGACTCGAACCCACGACCTTCCGGTCGCCGGTCACCCACCATACCCATGCGGCCACAGAGCCGCGATGCTCACCGCCGCACGCCCCCCATACTTAACACACCGTCGTCTAACCTGAGCCGACAGAAAAAGTGCACGGACCGGCAAAGAGTTGAACCACCGACCGGTCACCCGCCGGCCGGACTCGCTAACCACGCGGCTACCGAGCTTCGGCGTGAGGCGGCCGTGCGCTCCCGGTACTGCAGGGAGCACGGCGGTACTGTAGCCGCACGACGTGTCCGACTGGAAATTGACTGGAGTCTGACTGGGGTCTGACTGGAGAGTGACTGGACTGGAAGGCGTACACTGACTGGAAGCAGTGGGGTACCCCTCGCGTCTGCCACAGCCAGGCTCTGTGTGGAGCACCTGTGCACGGCCATTCTGCTGCCCCCCCCCCCCCCCCCCCGCCGGCACGCCGGCACGCGACACCCGCACGCGCTGCCCACGCGCCTGCCACGCGCCCCCACGGCAGTAACACCGTGCGCTGCGGGCTGCGCGGCCGTACGTACGTGACAGGTATTGTAGGCGGGGCATCAGCAGCGCCGTGTGCCAATCACAGCCGCACTGCACTGCTGAGCCAAACCGATCTCGCGAAAAACGATTTGCGTAAAATTCAAAATTCACCCAAACAGATAAAAGCTTCAAAACTTTCTAAAATGACATTTTAAAAAAAATCCAAGTGAGGAGAATTTAACGTTCTCCAAGAAAAAAATCTTCGAAGAAAGTTTTCCTCAAAACAAAAAATCCACGGGCGTGTGACGAAGATGGCAATATGCTCAGTCAAGCGCGAGCGAGTGAGGAAGAAGCACCCCACACCCCTCCGCAGCAGCAGCAGCAGCGGCAGCGGCAGCGAACGCACACCGCCGAAGAAAAAATCATGCACTTCATGTGCAATTTTTCTTATGCTCCCCCGCGCTTTTACCATCTACTCTCTCTCTCTCTCTCTCTCTCTCTCTCTCTCTCTCTCTCTCTCTCTCTCTCTCCCTTCACACACACACACACACTTTTTCTATCTCGACTTACGTACACGGTAAGAGGTAAAGAGTAGGAGAGAGAGAGGAGGGGAGGGAGGGGGGAGGAGAAATTGATCATGCACGCAGCGCAGGTTGGCGTTGTGGCTGCCCTGATTTCACACCACTCTGTGGCAAAGTGTGTGCATGGACCTGAAAGGAGGGGGGAGTGGTGGTGGGGGGAGTGGAGGGGGAGGAGAGGGGGGGCTGAAGGTGTGTGGCGTTGATAGCTGCGAGTCTCCCCATACATAACGTCGCTAACG
This sequence comes from Megalurothrips usitatus, assembly GCA_026979955.1. Lineage (NCBI taxonomy): Eukaryota > Metazoa > Arthropoda > Insecta > Thysanoptera > Thripidae > Megalurothrips > Megalurothrips usitatus. The sequence continues at coordinate 11,534,343 of CM049601.1, forward strand.
CAGCTCAGCACCTGTCATATTTCTCTTCTTGGGAGGCGGCGGCGGCGGAGGAGACACCCAGATAGTGTGACTTACGAGGAAGTGCAGGGGAGAGACAGAGAGAGAGAGGCAAAACTTGCATATTCGCTTCGAGACTTTGCAGTGTCGCGCCTTCCTTGTAATCACAGATAATCTGTCGGTGTGAGAAACTTGTCGTTGTGTATTTCTGATAGCACGCCGCGTTCAGCTCTCTTCCCTTGCTGCTGCTGCTCCCGTTCATTTCATTACTGCTTTCTGCTTGCTGGGTGTAGGGGAGCCAGGTCAGCCTGAGAGAGAGAGAGAGAGAGAGAGAGAGAGAGAGGGGGACACGGAGGAGATTGGATTCCAGTGCATTGTGCCCGGAGACATTGATGGCTCCTTCCCGTGGCATAGATTGATTGTTTTGCATGTTAAGAGAAATAAGGAATGGGCGGAGTGGCGGTGCGGGGGCGTCTGGCTGCGTGCAGCTCGCCACAAAAGTTGTTCGGGTCTGGAGTGCAGTCACCCCTCTGGCAAGAAGTGTGCCCACAGAAGAATGCCTGTAGATTTTTTTTTCCCAGCGTGCTGTAGCTTTGGTTTCCGATTTTATTTTCTGCGCTCATTTTATTTTATTTTCTGACAACGTCTTTGTGTTCGACGTCCCTTCCCTCCTCCTCGGTGATGCCACTATGTGATGCCTTCCGAAGCGCGCTTTCCGTACGAAAATCGAATTTACCGCCCTCGAATTAAAAAAGGAAAGGGTCTTTTTTTTTGTTTTGCCTGTACTGAGAGGGAAGGAGACGGCACCGCAACACTTGACTAAATTCCTATATAATAACACACACACATACACACACACTCACGGCGGAGGGACACGCCGACACGACACACACACACACCATACGGTGCACCGACGCCCGCCGAGAGTGGAGCAGGAACGAAAAACACATCCGCGTCCGTATACACACGGAGAGAGAAATTGGCGATGAAAATTTGATGGCATTATCGAGTGCAACACACACACACACACACACACACAGGGAGGGGGTGGCCGCACAGCCGACGCGGGGGCAGTGCGCCACGCCGCGTATAGCGTGAATTGATGGTGATGTAATGGGTACGATCAATTTGCACGTACGAGGCCTGCAGTTGGGACCGGCGGCGGCAGGGGCGGCGGCAGGGGCGGCGGCAGGGGGAGATAGCATCTGCTACATGCGGGGCTGAGTGAAAGCGGAGCGCAGCCCCGCAGCAGCGCCGCATCCCCTGGCGTGTGCCAATCTAGATGCCTCTCAAATCTAGACGCGCGTTGCCGCCGCTGCCGCCGGCTCCCTACACATAGATGGGCAAAGGGGAATCTAAATGCGATCCACAGGATGCACCAGCGAAGGGTCTATCCTCTACATAGATTGCGTCCGCACAGCTAGACGCTAGAGTGATTCTGTTTTGTCGTCAAATGGCTTTTGTCGTTGTTGTCGAAAATGTTTCTCGTGCTTCGGAGCGGGGTGCGGCCGCCATCTTGCAGCGAGAGCCCGGCAGTCGGTCGGAGCGGCGGGAACAGCGCCGTAAAATCCCTTCCGTCCGCGCGGCAGAAGGAGGGCTTGCTAATTTCTTTCACGGTCGGAATCGCAACAGCGGCGGCGGCAGCAGCTAGGAGCAGCGGCGGCAGCAGGCCGGGGGAAATAACAATAATAATCACGGAAGTAACAATTAAAAGGACCTCTCTCTCTCGCCGTGAGCTGCATAGCCGCGGAAACAGACGCGCTCCTGCCTGCCGCCGCCGCCGGCAGGGGGCGCGGCGGACGCGGCCACCCCTGCATACCCGCCCGCCTGCCTGCCTGCCTGCCTGCCCGCCTGCCTGCCTGCCTGCCTGCCTGCCTGCCCGCCTGCCTGCCTGCCCAGGGCAGCCCCACTTGACTCGGCTTGTTTTCCGGGCACGACCGGCCCCGCAAGCCGTCTCTGTAATGCAGTAATTATTCTGTCGAGTGGCCCAGCGCGGAGAGGAGAGGGGCAGGGGAAGGGGGGGGACAATTTAGGGATAATTAATACGAGCCGTGTTTTATAACGTGCGTTTCCAGTGTCTAGTGTGGCCCTGATAAGCGTGCTCAAAGTGAGGAGGTGGGGGGGGAGAGGGGTGTAGCCGCTGCCCGTTCGCAACGAGTCATGCGCGAGCGTTTAATCATAAAAATAACAAAAACGGGGCGAAAATATAATAATATTATTGTGTGCCGCTGCTGCTGCTGCTAATTTGGTCGTCTTTTATTTCCATGCCCCCCCAAGCAACTCACTCACTCACTTAGTTATACCAAAGTGTCGTGAGGGGAAGCTTGGAGCCTGGCGACAGCGGACCAACACGCTGCCCCGCCCTTCTCTCTGTCTCCCTCCCTCCCCCTCTCTCGCTCTCTCTCTCTCTCTGTGTCTCTCTCTCTCTCTCTCACTGCCGCCGAAGTGACGGCAAAGTTTCCATGGACGCCGCCGCCACGGCCGTCCACAGATCCTGTCAACTGCGATCGGGGCGCACTGATCTGCAAAGAGCAGGGCCCTTTGGGTTGCCATGGATGGAAGTGGTAAAGAAAGAAAAGAAAACAATATTTTTCAGTTATTTTATTTTTTTCTTTACATTGTGAACATTTTTATTCTTCTCGCGGGAAGCGTAGCGAGGTGGGTAGTTGCAGTTCAGTCACCTCGGAGGAAGCCCTCCTGGCTGGACGTCCCAGGTGCGGAGGAGTGGTCCGCTACATCTATACCTATATCTATATCTATCTCTATCGCGTCATGGCGTCGCCGCCGCGCTCAGATGTTTTCCTCTCCGGGGCTATTTTAATCTCGTCGCCGTCGTCGCAGCCGGGCTTCCCTTTGGCACGGCGCGTCTGCCGGTGATGATGAGGTCCGGTGCCGGGAGATGAGCTGCCGGCCGCCGTCGGGGAGGTGCTCGCGGCCCCGCCGACACGCCACGGCCCTCCACACACCGGGCAGCCGGGGCAGCCGCACAAGGAGGGATGAAAAATTGAGGGGCCGACGTCGTCCTCTTGTGGTCGCCGAGGTCCTTGCCGTCCTTTTGCGCCGCGCCGCCGCCGCCGCTGAACTAGAAGACCGTGGCAGTGGTGCAGCCGCCGCCGCCGCCGCCGCCGCCGCCGTCCGTAGCCACTGGTTGCTAATTTCGGTCGACAAAGACGGAGAGGGGAACAAAAACCGGCAAGAACAACACAGCAGCCGGCCAGGCGGACGGCGGCGAGCCGGCGGGGGGGCAGGGGCGGGCCGAGGGGGGAGGGGGGGGGGGCTCAGTGTAATCAGCCGTGCGCGGCGCGTGGCCGGGGACTGAGCTGCTCAATTATGAAGCGCGGTATGAGAATATTGACGAGCCGTGTGTGTGTGTGTGTGTGTTTGCAAAGCACCCGCCATGCATGAGGCCCCGGGGCCACTTTGAGCCGCGGGTTCAAATGCCTTTCTCCGCGCGGCGCCGCGCGGATTTCAATTTCAAATCTGTCCGCTGATCCCGCCAGCCGGAGCGTGACGGCGAAGCGTGACGTGACCGTGACAAGAGTGTGACGTCACGGCGGCGGCGGCGTCCGCTGCGTACCGGCGGCATCGTAAACTCTCCGTGCGCCGCCGCCGCCGCCGCCGCCTGCACTGAAATATTGAACAGCAAAAGTCCGGCTGCTAGGCCCTCCTGCTCTCCCTCACGACGTGTGTGCCCCAGGGTGTGCTGCGCTCTGTGCGCGTGTGTGTGTGTCTGTGTGTGTGTGTGTGTGTGTGTGTGTGTGCACGGCGGCTGCCCGCTGTGTGCCGGGCTGGTCTGGTAGTTGGTGGAGACGGCCGTGTCTCCCTCTCACATCCGCGGAGGGAAGGTTGGAGGAGACGGCCCCCCCCCCTCCCGTGTGGCGATGACCTGGCCGCGTGCCGGCGTGGCGCGTGGCGGCGCGTGGCGGCGCGTGGCGGCGCGTGGCGGCGCGTGGCGGCGCGTGGCGGCGCGTGGCGGCGCGTGGCGGCGCGTGGCGGCGCGTGGCGGCGCGTCTGGCGCCAATGCCGGGCCGCGGTGTGCGCACGCAGCGTGGAGCCATAACAAGAGCGCGCTGTGCCCTGGTCAAGTTTGCTTTCCGGGATTGGCTGGCCCGGTGTGTATATGCGTGAGAGAGAGAGAGAGAGAGAGAGAGAGAGAGATCCGTTCATCCAGCAGCCGTGCACTGTGAGCCGCACCGGGGACGGGTCAGCGACAGGGGGTCACCGTGGGGTCACCGCCTCCCGTGCGGTGGAGGAGGAAGTGCAGCGCTGCTGTCAGCATTTTATAGCATTATTCGGTCCTGCCGTGGCCAGCGGCGGGCGGCGGCTGCTGCAGACACACGCACACACACACACACACACACGCGTGCGCCCGCTCACACACACTCACACACCTGCTCGGTCCCATAAAACCCCTCAAAGTGTACTCTGTGTGTGTGTGTGTGGTTGCATGTGTCTTGGTATGCATTATGCAGTACACGCCAGGAGTGTGTATCGGTATGGAGGGGGTTGGAATTGGGAGGGGAAGGGGGCGGGTCAGTTTTTGTGCATTTCTCCTCCTCCCCATTCCCCCCCCCCCCCCCCTTTCAACTTCACCGCATGCAGCGCCAACAGGTCAGTGCCCCACCTCGCGGGTAGTCACACACACACACACACACACACACACAGGGAGAGGAGAGAGAGAGAGAGAGAGAGAGAGAGAGAGAGGGAGAGACCGCAAACCAATCATGCCCACGCGAGCCGCGTGTTCGTGCAGCCTAGCCTATCTTCTAGGGGCGGAGAGAGACCGAGCGAGATAGACAATTTTTGTCTGTGTTTAGTGATTAGAAGGCGATTATAGGCAGGCAGACGACGCTCGGGGGCGATGAACTGTGTCAACTGTGAATATAGGGGCTCGGCTGCAGAGGAAGCTAAAGCATTTTCAAAAAAAAAAAGGAGAGGAGTCGCACAACATCTGTGGTGGTGTAGGTTAGGTTGAAGGGGGGAAGGGCGATATTTTCATATTTTTCTCGCCGCTTTCCGCCGAGTCGCTCCGCTAGGGAGCCCCTGTCCGGTCCGTGGTCCCCAAACTTCTCGGGCCACACCCTCCGGGCCCCTCCCGGAGCCCTCCTCCTCGTGTGGTGCCCCCGCAGCCCCCGCGAGCCCCATAAGTCCGCATTAGGGGGGGGGCGAATACATAGGGAAGGAGAACTAACTCCGTGGAGTGCACCGGGCCGAGGGCCGCGCGGGCGTCGCGCGGTCGCGCGTGCGCGTGTGTGTGCGTGCGCGTGAGCGTGTGGCCGGGGAAAATAAATCAATTTATTTCCATGTAATTGTTAGCTTTCGACAAAGGTTTCCCATGACGGATTTTTTTTTTGGGGGGTGGGGGTGGTGTTCGAATTTCAAGAGGCAGCAGCGGGGTTAAAGAACAAGAGTTGTGAAGGGGTGGGGGTAGAACCTGCCGCTGACCTAGGAGGCGGGGGGCGCAAGTTTTGAGCCCCCGCGGGTCTATAGGCAGCGTGCCTGGCATACCGCAGCGGACCCAGCCGCGCGCGGCCGCCCACCGGCCCCCCCAGGGGCCCCCCGGCGGCTCCCGGGGCCGTGTGCCAACGGTCTGACCGGACCCCCCGGGGGGCCACCACCGGGGACCCCCCACGGCGCGGGGCCAGCGGGGGCACTCTAGGTGTGAGGGGGCAAGCCGGCGCGGTCACACCGATCCCCACACCCCAATCCTGTCGCCCTCTCGCTATCTCTCTCTCTCTCTCTCTCTCTCTCTCTCTCTCTCTCTCTCTCTCCTGGTATTGAACAAGCCCAGCACGCCCCGTCGGGGACGGCGGCGGCGGCCGGTGCCGCCTGCGAGGCCGGAGGTAGGCCAGCCCGCCGGACATCGGAGCACGCCGGGACTGCCTACCCCCCGGGCGTCCGGAGTGGAATGGCGTGTAGCCGTGGAGGGCGAGGAGGGGAGAGGGGAGGAGGAGAGGGGAGAGGAGAGGAGGAGAGGGGAGAGGGGAGGAGGAGAGGGGAGAGGGGAGGGAAGGGGGATCGGCCGTGCTGGACAGCCGACAGCCCCAGGCAGGCACGAGCCCTGCAGAATGATTTCCACGTGGCGAACGTTTCTGCTCTGGGAGAGAGAGAGAGAGAGAGAGAGAGAGAGAGAGAGCGATAAAGATGGGTATAAACAGAAGAGAAGGGGGCGGTTAGGGCAGGGGGAGGGGGGCTGAATTGGGATGAAAAATGCAGCGCTACTCCGCGAGACCCTAGTACTGCTGCCTCTGCGAGCCCGCCTCTGCTCTGATTGGTCAAGGCAGGAGAGGGTTGGGGGGGGGGGGGGGTGGCGGCGCGTCATTTCAAAACAGAGTCGAATGTTAATTCTGATAATGTTATACACGTTGGATTTGTGGCGGGTGGAAGGGAGAGAGAGAGACAGAGAGAGATAGGGGGAGGGAGAGAGGGAGAGAGGCACGGGGCGTTCGTGTATGTAGCCATGAATATTTCAAAATCCGCCGCTAGCATGACGGTCGGTCCGCTGCCGCGGCTGCCGGGGCCGTAGCGAGCCCCCCTCCCCCCTCGCCTCCCTACATCAACGTCTCGCGAGGATTGTGTGTGCCCCTGGACCGCCACGCCGAAGGAGTGGTTGCTTCGTTGGTTTGGGACACAAGTCCCGCCCCCCAACTCTCTCTCTCTCTCTCTCTCTCTCTCTCTCTCTCTCACTCTCACTCTCTCCCTCTCTTCCTCTCTCACCCCTCTCACCGTCCCACCCACCCTCCACATCCAGTATGCGTCCGCCAGAGCCGAGGCAGGTATGCGGGAATAATTCGTCCTATACCCCCCCCCCCCCCCCCCCCCCCCCGTGCTTCCCTTTTAATGCTCGCTATGCAGAGAAGTAGGGGGAAGGAGAGTGAGGAGCGAAATATTTTGATGGACGCGAGTTGAAATCCTTTTGCGGAGTCTTTGGGGCCCGTACGGTCGTGTGTATTTGTGTGTGTGTGTTGTGTGTGTGTTGTGTGTGTGTGTCCAGCGGGGGAAAACTGTCTCCCCGGATCTCGGTTCGGTCTGCGCCGCAGCCTCCAGAGCAGGAGCCTCCAGCTGCCACGGCCGTGACCTCGCATGTCCTTTCCATACTGATCAACCCGGTTCTCCAGCAGCAGCAGCGGGCCGCTGCTACTTCTCCAGCGGCGGTCCCTCCAGCTGCCCCCCGCTGTCCAGAGCTTGTCCTGTCCGGCAGTGCAGGCAGGCTTCCCTTCCCGGCCCTCTGAATAATACAAAACACTACCACTCCAGGTCGCGGAGCGAGAGAGAGAGAGAGAGAGAGAGAGAGAGAGCGAAGGAGGGTCGTGTGTGGTTGTGGCGCTTCCGGTCTTCGCCTCGAGGAAAAGAGACTTCTCTCCCTAAATTTTCGTTATGGTGGTTGATTTTTTCGGCCTCTCGGGGGAAAAAAATTGAAAAATAGGTGGGCGCTAGCTTGTCCCACGCCTCCGCCTGGAACTCTGGAGTTGACTTCGGCAGTGGTCCCATTTCTCCGGACCGGGCAGCGGTACTGGTGCTGGAATTATTTTTTGTTATTTTTCTTATTATTGTAGGATTCTGGTTACTGTTCTGGCTTTGTCGTAGATTTGGTGCCGTGTCGACTCTTCGGGATGGCGACTAGAACTCCTCGTCCCGTGTCGTGGCCCTGCGGGGGGTCCGCAAGGGGTGGTAGTGATGGGGGGGGGGGGGGGCCGCCTGTGGTTATTGGCACACACCGGATTGGCCATATTTCCGAGAGATACGCGAGACGACACTTGCGAGTAAAAGGAGAAGAGGGGCACCCCGCGAAGCGATGAAAAAAGCGCAAGACGGGGCGAGAGAGAGAGAGAGAGAGAGAGGGAGAGAGAAGAGAGAAGAGAGAGAGAGAGAGGGGGAGGGAGGTTTCGGAGGAGGGGAGGCGGAGACGGAGGTGTAGAGGACCGTGGCAGATAAGAGACGCTCGCGTGTTCCCTTTATGCGTGTTAACCGAGTCCATAACACACCGCCCCTCTCCCTCTCTCTTTCGCACACACGCACTGTCACTCTCACACACACACGCACACACATACACGTACACATTTTTCATACGACGAAGCGTGCGCAAATATTTCGCGTGATCGCCAGGCCAGAAAAGGGGTGTGTGGGCGCATGGCTGGCTCGGATTGATGCACGCACGATCGGTGGAAAATTCAATCTCCTTCTTGTGGCGTAGCGAGCGGCTGGAGCGGCTGGAGCGGCTGGAGCGGCTGGAGCGGCTGGGGCGGCGCGCTGCGTGCGGGCAGATCATAGTTATTCCTGGAGGGATGGAGGAGGGCGGTACGTACCCCGCCTGATATGGTGGTGACAGAGTGCGCGGGTGCGAGTGAGAGAGCGAAAGTAGTATAGCGCCACACGGAAAGTGTGTGTGCCCCCGGCCGTGCGAGAGAGACGGGGAGAGTGCGGTGGGTGCGGCTGAGCAGGAGGAGAGACGGAGAGGTGTGTGCTTGGTGCCGTATGATAATGGAGTGTGCTCTATCCGCGCGGCAGCCTTTTACCAGGAAAGGGTTTCAGCGGCAGCCGCAGCAAACAGCCGCAAACACCAGCGAGACGCACTATACATGTTTAACGGGGTTATTTCTTTTCCGCGAGCAGGTACAGTAGCGGGGAAAGTGAAATTTAAGGTGAGCATACGCAGGGAGAGAGAGAGAGAGAGAGAGAGAGAGAGAGAGAGCAGGTAGTGGGAGAGGGAGAGAGTGCCAGAGACAGTGAGAGAGACCGAGATAGAGCGAGAGTGTGGGCGGCGAGGGCGAGAGAGAGAGAGAGAAGTATCCTAGCTGTGAACCTCCTTGCAGATGCTGCTGCTGAGATCGTCCACCTCACTGAGGCATTCGAGCACAGCGTGGACACACCTGTGTGTCCTGGGAAGGGAGGGAGGGGAGGGGAGGGGAGGGGAGGGGAGGGGACACCATTAGAGCTCATGTGGGTGGCGGAGAAACTTGTGTCGCAACATGTCATCCCTTTCTTGGGCGCGGCGGTCCTATGTGTCCCTACGGCGCCGCGCTTGGCCCCATGGAGGGCGCCGCGACCCCCGCCGCAGCGGGAGAGGGCCCTCTTCGGAGAGCCGTAAACACACGGGCAGGTAGAGGTACTGCCAGTGCTACCACCACAGCAGCAGCAGCGGCAGCGGCGCGGGCCGAGCGGCTGGACCGGCCGACCTCTCACACGCAGGCCCGCCAACGTTACGACACCCCCCTCCGTTTAATGATTAATTATTACGCGTTGTGGGGTTGGCAGCGCCGCCGTCACATGTGGCACCACTGTAACTTATTAATGCGAAGCATCACAGCGGCGGCAGCGGCGTGATGCCATAGCGGCCGAGCGGCGCACAGCTCTCTCTCTCTCTCTCTCTGTCCCTCTCGCACTCCGTGGGGCTGTCCTGTAGGGGGTGAGAGAGACAGAGACAGGGAGAGAGAGAGAGAGCGTGGCGGCGGCGGCGGCCTTCGGACCCAGCCAGCTTGGCAGGCAGGCAGGGCCCTCTCTTGCTGCTCTCATGGACAGTGTGTTGCCAACCTCGAAATTAGGCTAAATGAGAGTGAGGGCGAGAGCGAGGGGAGAGGGAGAGTGAGCGAGAGAGAGAGAGAGAGAGAGAGAGAGAGAGAGAGATGTGGTGCGGTATGGTGTGCGTACCCTTTCCGGCGGGGCGGGCCGACGCGGACTGGGACCTCCACGGGTCACATCTTCATTCCCCGACGTGACATAAATTAGTGCCCCCTCCTCCTCCTCCTCCTCCCTCCTCCTCCTCCTCCTCCTCCTCCTCCTCCGGGAGCCCCAGGCAAACACCCAAGGCCGGCCCCCGTGCTGCCCCGGGGCACACGGCGGGACGGCGTCGGCGGCGCACACGGTGTCACTAATTCCCGAACCTTGTCATCAGCGAGTGAGGGGCGTAGTCGTCGTCGTCGGGGGCCTTCGGGAGCGGGACGGGGTCTCCTTGGAGGCGGCGGCGGCGGCGGAGGCGGTGGCACCCCGGAGGCAGGCTGATTTGAGGCGCCTTCTGTATGGATGAGGACAGCGGCGGCGCGTCGCCCTGGGAGGCCTTCAAGAACCACGTAACGCCCTCTCTCTCTCTCTCTCTCTCTCTCTCTCTCTCTCTCTCTCTCTCTCTCTCTCTCTCTCTCCTCTCTCTCACTCTCACCCGGGGGGGTTATAGGGGGGAGGGGGTGGGGGGTCAAAAATAGAGGAGGTATGAGGAGCTTATGCTTGTCAGATACAAAAAGGGATTGCTGAATGTCGGGGCGCACCCCGCCGCCTGCCGCCGCCCCCTCGGCGAACCCCCCCCCCCCCTGAAATCCTGATAGTGGCTGCCTGCGGGCGCCGTGCGGCCAGCGCCCGTCTGCCCACCCTTCTCTCTCATTCTCTCTCGCTCTGTCTCTCTCTATCTCTCTCACACTACTACTCCCCCCCCCCCTCCTCTCCCTTGCCCCCTCCAACCCCAGTTTTCAGGCCGTTGACTGCTTACACCAGTTGCCACTTTCGTTGCGCTGTTCTTATTTTCTCAGCAGACGTTGGGTGTTGCTTCTGTCCCTCTTTCCTTTTTTTTCGCCCTTCGCCTTCTCCTCAAGACTGCGCGGCTCTTAACCCTCACCGGATTCCCTCTTTCGTTTTTTTTTCCACACGCACGTACTCTCTCTATTTCTCTCTCTTGGCCTGTATCCCACGCAACAGCTAGTCAGAAACGGTCAAGGATTGGGGTGCTCGTCGAATAGGAAGTCCATTAGTTTCACCGTCGACATTTTTTTTTTCATTTGAAAATTGCATCCGGGTCCAATTTTCTTCTCCGAATAAGCTCTCTTCTTTTTTATTTCCCTTTTTCACCGTGCCAGAGGGACGGTCACCGCGTTGTGGCCGCACCGCTGGTCACGAAAAGGGACGCCGAGGTACATCGGGTCTGGAAGCAGGGCGAAGGACCTGGAGGGCCGAGGACCCGACCGAGGTCCGCCGCCCGGCCGCGTCCTCCCCGAGGTCCCGCGGCCGAAGGACTCGAGGTCCGAGCCAATCTGCCAGAGCATTCATGATTAGCAGAGGCAGGAGTCAGAAGTGTTTCTGCGGCTCGGGAATATTTCATTAGCCAAAGTCGGCGAGCAAGGCGGCGGCGGTGTGAGGCGGGGCGGCGCGGTCAGACCCGGTCAGATCCGGGGTCAGATCTCCGGCAGAGATTCAATCAGGCACGAGGCACAAGAGTCTGTGCGGAGTCAATGAGATTCTCTCTGCCCGGGACCGCAGCCGCGTACACCGCAGTCAAACTGTCGCAAGGAGGAGGCGAGTGACCGTCCTTGTGAGAAGAGAGGGAGAGAGAGGGGGAGAGAGAGAGGGGAGAGAGAGAGGAGAGAGAGGGGAGAGAGAGGGGAGAGAGAGGGGGAGAGAGAGGGGGGAGAGGAGAGCCCCGTGCCCGTGGCGCGAATGATGTGTATAACCGTACACTGAAATAAAAAGAAGAAAATCGTGTGACGACGTGTAAGATGACGGTAGACTAATAATGTAGCAGAGATGAGAGAGAGGTGGGGGGGGGGGCAGGGAGGGGGGGGGGGTGGGGGGGGGGGGGGGGGGGAGGCGGGGAGGCCAAACAAGCGGCAGGGCAGCCCCACCAGCAGTACCAGCACCGGCCGGGCTGCGGGGCCCAAGGCATTGCTCGGCCAGGCGTGCCTGCAGCGGCGCGTGGGGTCGGAGGCCGGCCTGCCGGCGACAGGCTGAAGCTGATGACAGCCTCCGCTGCACCGGCCTGCCCGCCCTTCACCCCCCCCCCCCCCCCCCCCCCCTCTCCCTTTCCCCCTGGCTCCGCCCCTTCGCGGGGGTTTGAGGCCCCCTTTTGCAGCACGTCGTCGGCGCGGAGAGATTTCTTGTACCGTAAAATTTGTTAGACTGCGTAAAAAGGCGCGGTGCGGGGCTTGCGGGGGTGCCGAGGGGGGAGGGGGGGCCGATGGCGAAGTGCAGTGCGTTTTCGTTTCGCTTCACCTCTTGTTCCAGGCCAGAAAGAGAGAGAGAGGGGGGGGGGGGAGAGACTGAAGGGCGGAGAGAGAGAGGCACGGGGAGAGGGAGGGAGAGGGAGAGAGACTAAAGGAGTGGGACAGAGAGAGAGAGAGAGAGAGTCGGGCGAGATGTAACAAACAGACGCTGGTCGCGGACTGACAGGGCTGGCGGCGGGGGGCGAGGCGTTGCGAGGGGCGGAGGGGGATTTGTTCTGAAGCACTGCATGGCACACGCAGCGCGGCATAGAAATCGAAATGCCATAGCGGAGCCCCGGAGCCCGCGCCGCCATCCGGCTGGGCTTACCACGTAATGCTAACACACACACACTCTCCCGGAAAACCCGATGTGGTACACCACCAACGTGGAATCTGACGAAATTTCGCCGCGTTCGACCGACTTGTCAAAAAATCACACTCTAGCGTTTTTTTCTAATAATGCTGTTCTAGGGGGAGGGAAATTTACATTTTGAGAAATGGGTTTTTGAAAAATTACACTCTAGGATTTTTTTTCAAATACTACAATCTAGGGAAAAATTTCTAAAAATTACACTCTAGGAATTGCTTTTAAAAAGTGCACTCTAGGGAAAAATTCTAAGAATTTCACTTAACGATTTTTTTTTAAACCCGACACTCTTGGAATTTTTTTTCAAAGTACTACCCTTATGCCGGAAATTTTTTTATTAAAAATTTTCAAATTAAAAAATTCAACTCTAGGTTTGTTTTTTTTCTGCCAAGTTATCTTACGCTCTCTAAAAAGTTTCTGAGCAGTGCAGCGGGGAGCGGCCGGTGCTCCGCTGTGCCGCGTCACCGCCGCCGCCGTGTGTTCGGCCGCCAAGCTTTATGTGCTCCTTGATATCCCCGGAAACGACCGCGCCTCGCGGAGCGGCGGCAGCGCGGGACTCTTCAAACTGCACCGCGGCGCGGCGCGGCGGTAAATACGAAACGATATGTAAATGCTCGTATATAAAAGAAAGTAAAAAAAATATATTGTGCGCGCGCGGCGACCGCTAAGCCGCTGCACGGCGCGCGAAAAGACGAAGAGAGAGAGAGAGAGAGACGTGAGGAGGGGGCGGGAAAAAGTATTAATATTCATAATCATAGAGTAAATACCTTACACGATACCGCGGGGAGAGAACGGGCGGCCGCTACCGCTGAAGCGCGATGTCGGAAAAAATTAATAAAGCAACTTGTTTCGGGCGTCGGACAGAGGTTCCCTCCGACGTGGTGGTGGAATTATTCGCCACGACCGTAGCGTTGCTCAAACTTTTCCCCCCGACTAAGACCACACCGGCATTCCCCTTTTTTTTTTTGCTCTTTTTTTGAAACGCGCGCGCTCTAAAGCCCTTGTATGATAGGTAGATACAGAGCGCCTCCACGCCACACACACACACACACACACGCGGCTCGCGAGATATTATATTAAAGCCCACGGCTGTAAGTTTCTTTCGCGATGAGGTCTGCGCCGGGACCGCACGGCACGGCCTCCGGTGGCTGGCCTCGGCCCGGAGTACGCCGACCGCACCCTCCCGGAGCCGGAGCTGTGCCGGAGCCCTGGATCATCAGGGATCCCACAGCCGGAGCAGCACGGACACGGCCACGGCCTCGCCTCCCTGCGAGGCCCTATAACATAACATCCCCCAACCACCTTATACCTTTTTACACCCCCATCTCCTAGGGGGGCTCGGGGCTGGGCGCCGCGCCGCCGCCGCTCAGGGGGAGGAAATAGTATATGTATCGGTACACCCAAAAATGACGCCGTATCGTCAAAACCAATTCTTTTTAAAAAAGTTCTTTTTTTTAATTTTGCTGTTGTTGGGTAAGATATACAATGGTAACCCCCCTGCGGCAGCGGCGGCAGTCGATCCGCATTTAAGCCCTTTCTTCTTGTTCGCTGCTCCGCGCCGCGCGGGCCCGCTGTTCCGCACTATTCAGCCCGCGTTCAGCACTGCACTGCAGCTGACACGGCGCTGACACGGCGCTGACAGACGCAGACAGGCGGAGCTGACGTGGGCTGACGCGCTGCCTGTCCGCGCGGCACGCCGAGGACGCCACAGCCGCTGTGTATTAGCATGCCGCGCGTGCCGCGCACTCAAGGAGGAGGACACACGCTTCTGCTCTGCGGATAACCGCGATGCAGCTGACTGCTGACGGACCGACAACGGACAGCGTATCCGCTGCTGCTGCTGCTGCTGCTGGGGTAAAAACATCAATCCCCAACGACAGACCGGGAAGATAAAATACGCCGATTCAATTACGTATTTTGGGTAGTTTTTTTTTTTTTGTGCGTGATCCCCTCGAGACCACACACCCGCTGCTCCTGCTGAGAGGCCACCGCCACCGCAGCAGCAACAACAACAACAACAACAACAACATCGGGCTGCTTCTGCTTCGGATAGGGGACGTACGCCTGACGACGAATTAGCGCATTAGTGGACAAACCGGGGAGGGACTCGGTGTCCACGCACACACACACACACACACACGTCGATTGGCTCTGATTGATGCAGGAGAGAGAGAGAGAGAGAGAGAGAGAGAGAGAGAGAGAGAGAGAGGCAGAGAGGCAGAGAGAGAGAGAGGGGGGGGGGAAGTAGCAGCACCGCGGCGACGGCGACCGGCCAGCGGGGAAGGTCGCTCCACCCCCCGGGGGAAGCCCCGGGAACTCCCCGCCGTCGGTAACCCCCGCGGGAGCCCGGCACGGCGGCGGCGGCGGCGGCAACCCCCGCAGCCCCAACGCCACGCACGCGAGAACTCCGGGCGGCCGCCGCGCGCTGCGCAGGCCAGAGACCCTCCTCTCCTTCATTGTTGAAGTGAAATTGAATTTCTGTACATATCTCTCTCTCTCTCTCTCTCTCTCTCTCTCGCTCGCTCGCTCGCCCTGCTCGCTGCGGTTAGATGATTCCGTAGCTAATGACTACGGGGGGGAGGGATGGGAGCAGGGGGTAGCGGCGGCGGCGCGGGTGGAAGCGTCGGCATCTGATACGGAGCGCCGGGGTTGCCTGGCTGGCTGGCTGGCTGGAGGCAGCCACCAACACCGGGAGGGCTTTGCATCGGAAACAGAGCACAAGGATTCGGCAGCGGCGGTCGCCGAAACTGTAGCGTTACTCCCGCAAAGTTCATAATTCTGGAATCACTGCGCGGCCCGAGGGAGAGAGAGAGAGAGAGAGGCGCCGGAACACAGATAGGAGATAAGCGCCGGACATGGACCGGCTGGCTGGCGTCAGGAGGGGGAGGGAAGGTTCAAATACCGGCGGCGGCGCGCGAGCGGCTGCATTGTGGCACCACGGCCCGCTCTCTATCTCTTTAGCTCTCTCCCCCCCCCTCTCTGTCTCTCTCTCTCTCTCTCTCTCTCTCTCCCTCGAACGACACGGCTTGTTGTCGGCCGCTTCACAAGCGGCAAACACGCCAGAAAAACACAATTTTTTCTTTAAAGCACAAAAGCAGCAGCAGCAGGAAAGGAAAGGGGTGGAGGTAGAGTGGGGGGGGGGGCAGACATAATAGGCTTACGGCAGCTGGAGGCCTAGTGCCGTCTCCGTCTACGCCGGCACGCCGGCACGCCCCAGCTTGTTTTTCAATTATACATTTACACATTTATATTCATATTTCGGTACGGCGGCCGCCTTGCTGCAAAAACAGGGCCTCCTTGCTTCTCCTCGCCTCGCGCCCGCCTTGTCGCGGCGGCGCTCGCTACCTCTCTATCTCTCTCTCTCTTTCTCTCTCTCTCTCTCGCTGTCTGTCTGTCCTTGTCTCTGTCTCTCGCTGTCCTTTGTCTTCCGCTACCACGCGGCCGCACGCGGCGGCCGCTGAAATATCAGGAGGAGCGAGAGAGAGAGAGAGAGAGAGAGAGAGAGAGAAAGAGAGAGGTGCTGAAAACGCGAGCTGAAACCCTGAGGCGGACTCGTGCCGTATCCCCATCATATCTCACGGAATGAATATTTGTAAATGCTCAGTAATTTTATTTTAAAAAAATGTGTTTTCTTTTACATTTTGGTACAAGAATGACCCCAGAGGTGACAGTGACGTCCGAGAACGACCCGAGACGAACCGCCGTCGTCTGCTGGTGAGGGAGATGGAGAGAGAGAACGAGAGAGAGACAGAGAGAGAGTGGGAGAGAGGGGATGGTGTGGGGGTGAGGGGGTATGGGGGTGGAAGTGTGACGGGAAAATGGCACGGAAGAAAAGAAGAAAAGGGCACGCCGCTGAAAAGGGAAATCGTCAACCGCATATGACAAATTGTTGCCATTACTTTCGTTACCCCGTCTGCACTCTCCACTCTCTCTCTCTCTCTCTCTCTCTCTCTCTCTCTCTCTCTCTCTCTCTCTCTCTCTCTCTGTCTCTATCTCTCTCTCTCGGAGTATAGTCGGAGAGCAGTGGGGAGGGGCCGCGGGAGAGGGCGGGACGGGGCGCAACACGCATCCGACGCTCGAAGACACGCCGGGGGAGGGGAGGGCCTTGGCAGCGGGCCCGGGGGCCGCCCGGGGGCCGCCCGGGGCACCAGGCGGAGAAATGGACACGGCGGCCCCCTTCTTTACGTGTACGCCGAACACCTTCTACAAGAGGGAGGCCCTGTGCCCTGCCGCCCCGCCCCCCGGGGGACGGCACGCCGACGCGCCGACGCCGCCGACGCCCGCCGCACTCCACACCCATCCCATTCCATATCCGAGTGCATCGAGCGGAAGAAGGCTGCTCTGACGCAGAGCGAGAGGGAGCGAGAGGGAGGCAGGGGTAAGAGAGAGACGGAGAACACGCGAGTCCTCCTACAGTTTCACCAATCATCACCGTCACGGTCACCAGCCCTCCCCTGCTCTCTCTCTCTCTCTCTCTCTCTCTCTATCTATCTCTCTCCGTCTCTTGCTCTCTTCATTGACCATCAAGGACATTCCAGAGGCGGTCTTGCTCGCTCTCGCGCGGGGAATGCGGCCGGGGCCCGCCGCGTAGGGGCGTATGTGTGATGTGTGTGAGGTGTGTGTGTGTGTGATGTGTGTGTGTGTGTGTGCGTTCCTTCACGCTTCCGCTCACAGCGATGGTCGTCCTGCTGCCCACTGCACTGTTGCCTACACGCGGCAGGAGAGAGAGAGAGAGAGAGAGAGAGAGAGAGGGGGGGGGCAGGGGGAGTCATTCATCCCGCGAGTTGGGTGCTGAGCGCGCGGCTGAGGCCGGCTGAGGCGGCGGCGGCGGCTGACGCTGAGGCCGTGCTCCCGGGGACACGGTGTCTCTGTGTGCTCCTGGCCCGGGTTTGTGCTCGAGGCATAACTTTGAAACAATGCGGGCAGTATTGGCTGGCGGGCTCCGGGGCCCCGGCGGCGCCGTGCGGAGGGAGGGGACTAGTAAGAGCGGTCCCGAACACTGCTCTCTCTCTCTCTCTCTCTCTCTCTCTCTCTCTCTCGCCCCCGCGTGGAGCGTGCTGCGAGTGCGACAGAGACAGAGAGGCAGGGTTCGGCGGCAGCCGCAGGCCGCCCGCGCTGGGACCCCCGCCAGCCCCCCCAGCCCCTATCCGCCACCCGCCTCGCCAACTCCGCACACGGGAGTTTGGAAATTCACCAGGTATTTTGATAGGCGTTATACATTACGCGGGCACAACTTGTGGCAATCAGCGCTTCCGGTCTTGCGGGCGGATAGAGAGGGAGGGGAAGAGGGAGGGGAGGTGGTAGAGGAAGAGGAAGAGGGAGGGGATAGTCAGCCGCCACACCACCGGACCGCACCGCACCCGCACCTCCAAGAGGTCCCGCAGTGCCAACTCAGGGTCCGCATCAGGCAGGACCCCGCCAAAGGACCACGCCGCCGGCACGCGGACGTACCCGGGGCGGCCTCCATCGGCGACGACGGGGTACTTCTTGGTTGGGCGGGTCGCGTGGGCGCCGACGGCGAAGGCGGTATGAGAAATCGGTGACCTGATCAGGCCGAGCGCACGGGAAGGGACCCCCCCCCCCCCCCACCCCTCCTCCCTTCCGGCCGTCTTGCTCGCCCACCCTCCCACCCCAGCAATATCACCCTCTGCACTCAGCAAACTACACCCCGCCCCGCCCCTCCCGCAGAGATTGCTCAGGCTAATGGAACGATTATTAATGGAAGTCATTTATAGAGAAAACTATTGTCATCGCCCCGTCTCTCTCGCACGGCACCAGGGCCCTGCTCTCTCTCTCTCTCTCTCTCTCTCTCTCTCTCTCTCTCTTTCTCTCCTCCCTTTCTCTCCGCCCGTCTCTCTCTCACACACACACATTCTGTCTCGCTCACTCCAACACGCGCTTCGTGAGGGACAGGCCGCCACCACCACACTAGCCCCGGAAGCGCATAAGACACGAAAGTCCATAAGAAAGTCGATGTCGTCTGCTCCGCCGTCCGGCTAAACAGAGAGGAGGAGACCGTGAGTCATGGCCGTGCACATGTTACGTAACGGCCGGTGTTACCTGCCCCCTCCCCCCTTCCCCTCCTTCCCTTCCCGCCTCTGTGAAGGGAAGACGTGGACGTGTGTTGACGCGACATCTTCCGGGCGGCGGCGGGGGTTTGTTCATTTCCGGCATAAGCCCGTCATCTGGCCGCAGGCTTTACTGCTTGAGGAGCGAGAGGGAGGAGGCAGTAGGCGAAGGGGAACCGAAGGGAGCCCGAAGGGAACCCGAAGGGAGCCCGAAGGGAACCCGAAGAGGACCCGAAGCCGAGAAAGGACGCAGCGGTAATATTCCCGAAAAAAAAAACGAGCGGGAAGTTTTTTTTCTTGCCGGTTTTTTTTTAAGTATAAAGGCGAAGCCATGATGTTACACGCATGACAGCTTCAGAGTAATGTGACGAAAAGTGAGGCGTAATTATTGACAGCCACATCGAGACCGGGCCAGGGGCGTATCCAGGGAGAGAGAAGGGGGGGGGGGCAGGGGAGAGGCGGTCACGGCGGGCGGGCAGGAGAGTGGATGAGCAACGCCTTCCTTCGGGGCCATCCCGAGGGAAATCCATTTTCTATCGGTTTTGGAACGCGCGCGCACGGCGGTGGCAGCGCTGACACCAGAGGAGAGTGCAGGGGAGGGGGAGGAGAGGGAGGAGGAGGAGGAGGAGGAGGAGGGAGAGGGGGAGGGTGCTATCTGCACCTAAACTTTCACCGAAAAACATGATTAAGACATTATTTTTAAAAAATATATTTTTGCTTTATTTTTTATTTTTTTTGTAATGTTGGCAATAGAATTCACGAAATCAGTGTCTGTATTCAATATACCAGCAACTGGGGATTTTTTTTTTTTTTGCAGATGCCGGAGTTTACAAAGGAAATGTGTAGTGCATAGTGTGAGGTGGTGGGTTTGCGGCGGCGCCGACAGACGGCGCTGCCGGCAGCGTCGGCCCGGACCCCGCCGGTCCCCGCCGGTCACTTGAGACGCATTCAGCCGCCGATGAATAAGAGATGGCCCGCGCGCCACGCGCCGCTCGCGCCTCCGCTCGGGTTCGCCGTGTGAATATTTCAGCGAGCGTGTGAATTGCACGGCGGATGGGAATTGTGGGAGATTCGGAAGGGGAGGGGGAGGGGGTAAAGAGGTGCCAACGCTACCACCGCGCTCGCGCGCTCCTGTGTGTGTGTGTGTGTGTGTGTGTGTGTGTGTGTGTGTGTAGCAGGCAGCGATTTCACGGCAGCACCACCGCCTGCTTCTGCTGTTTAGAAGAGTGAATGTACGTTGTTTTCGCTCTCTTTCCTCTCTCTCTCTGTCTATCTCTCAGTCCCCCCCTCCCTCGCTCTCCCTTCCATTTCTCTCTGTCTCTGTCTCTCCCCCCGTATTTTGCCATATCCTCGGACGTGCCGTCTCTCTCCGTGTGTAATTGAGCCGAATGGTGACGTATGCAGCACACGAGGCAGTTGTTGCAGCGCAGTCCCCCTTCCTTCCCCCGAGGGTTTAACTGGCGGAACAGGTGTCGCCGTCCTGGCGGCGGCGGCGGCGGCAGGCAGGCAGGCAGGCAGGCAGGCAGGCAGGCGGCACCGAGGAGGTCCTGGAGGTCGGCCTCGTCGGGGTGCTCCGGAGCACGGCGACGGCGCCCCCCTTGACGTTTAGGCCCGCTGCAGCCGGCGCCTCCCGGGCGGCGGCGGGGGCGGCGGGGGCGGCGGTGCATCTGAGTGCCCCGCGCGGCGCCGGCCGGGGCCACCACTGCCAACTGTCGCCCTGCATATCCTCCACGGTCGTACTCTCCATGCCCCGCGCAACATTTCGACCCGCGCGCGCCGCGCCTCCTGGAATTTCGAGCATTTGGCAGGGCCGCGGCCGTCGTCGTCGTCCTCGGCGAAGCACGCCATCACCCATGAATTTTTCATCCGTTTCAATGCACGCGCGCCGTCCGGAAAGGGAGAAAAACTGTTGCAAGGCGGTGCTTGCTGCGCGGGGGGGCGGCCGGTGGGGCTGGGACCCCTCCCTCCGCACTTGCGGGGGCGGCGGGGCGCGCGGGCCGTGGAAAGTGACGAAAATAAGTGACGTCCGTCTTATACGGTGCGGGAGGGGCCGGCCCGACTGCGGCGACAGGGAGGGGGAGAGAGAAGGACGGGCTGGCCCGGCTGGCGACAGGCAGAGGGAGAGAGAGGGCCGACGAGGAGCCGCTGCTGCTGATGCTGGTCGCGCACCGGAGAGTGCCGGTGGGGGCGCCCGCGGGGTAGGCCAGCCCGCCGCGCACGGGTGTGCCCGCACGGCCTACCTGCCAGGCGCCTGTGCGGGGCCGGGCCAAGTCTGAAGAGAGGAGAGAGGGGAGAGGGGGGGGGGCAAAGGATGAAAGTCGAAAATCGAAAAACAGACATAAATCAAAAAATGAAATATAAATCGAACATCAAAAGAGCACAAAAAATCGTAGAAAAACCAAATAAAAGTCAAATTTTGAATTTAAATCATTGTGGCACGCTGTTTTTACGAGTGAGGAACCCCTCGGGCGGGGCTCAGTGTGTGGGAGAGAGACAGAGGGAGGGGCCAGCGCCCGCCGGACCCCGCGCCGCCGCCGGTCCCCGAGCAGCCGTTTAGAGGGCGCGGGGTCCCGGACACAGGGAGTGGAGCCGCCGCCGCCGCACGTCAGTCAGGGAAGGCACGGCGGCCGCGGCCCCCGCGTCACAGGTATGAGAAATTAATCGTGCCGGCGCCGTGTTTCCGACCCAGGCCGCTGATGAGCGACCCCCTGCATGTCTGTGACGGCCCGGCGGGGGGCCCCAAGGGTCCTAACTGCCCAGCGCGCATCTGGACAGCTGCCCCTCCCCCTCCCCCCGTGGGGCCACCAAAGGGCAGCGGCGGGCGGCCGGTGGCGGCTCCCCGGCCGAGCCCCCTCCCACCCCCACCCCCTCCTGCCAGCGCAATCAACCGGCAACGCATTTTCGCCCCCCCCCCCCTTCCGCCGGGGCCCCAAGTGGGGCTGGGCGGTGTGCCGGCACGGAGCGTTAATCCCGACATGATTCGTTCCCTCCCGCCAAAGCCAGCGCAAGCGGCCCCGGCCCGCCGACATCCGGGTCCGGGTGGTCCGGTGGGGGGAGAGATGATGTGAGAATAGTAAATATGTTTGGAGAGCTCGGGCAGGCGGTGTGCGCCGCGGCCTGCAGCTCGGCCTGCCGCCGGCCCTCCTCGGTGCACTTTGTCAAACATGGTTAAAGCCACGCGCGCGGTGCCGGCGGGGGGGTCCACAGGGGGGGTTTGCGGGGGTGGCACGAGACCGTCTTCTGTGTGCGCGTGTGTGTGCGTGGCCCGGCATAGAGATTTTAAATCACGATGCTGCGGTCTCACTCGCACCGCACGTAAATCACATCTCCCTTCCTTATCCTCCTTGCTACACACAATCGCCGCGCTCCACACACTCACACTTACCACACACACACACACACGCACAGGGCAGACTCGCATAGAAGACGCATTCCGTGTCATCCATACGGTGAGGGATGCTGGAGAAAGAGCCCGTTTATTACTGCCTTTCCCATTTATTATTTTTTATTTATTATTTTGTTGTCTTAACAGAATGAATGTGAAAATTAGGCACGCGGCGGCTGCGGGCGGGGGAGATCCGAACCGGGAGCCGGCAGAAACAGCAGCAGCAGCGGCGGCGGCGCAGATGCGGGCAAAAATGACCAAACAATCGCGTAGCCGAGCCGAACCGGCTGCGTTCGGCCGCGTGCGTCCGCTGCCGCTGCTTTTCGCGCCGCCGCTCCGGCGGCAGCTGCCACCGCTGCTGGCCACCACGAAAACGGAAGAGAAATTAATAGACTGCCCCCCCCCCCCCCCCCCTCCTCCCCGCCTCCCCTCCCCTACTCCTCGTACGCCATGAATTGCTGAGTGAAATGGCAAAACTTGCGTCATTCCCAGACAGATTTCCTGCTCAACGATTCCAAAGAACGCCGCCCCCCCCCCCCCCTCCACCCGCCCTCTCTGTTCCCTTCCGCGTCCTCCCCCCATTCTGCTCGCACTTCTTCTCCTCCTCGACGCTCAGTGCTGTGTTCTGTTTGCGAGCGAGACGCTGTGCCGCGCCGCTCGCGTCCCACCCGGCCAGCGGCGGGGGCTCCCAACCAACCGGGGGGGCGGGGCGGGGCGCGGAAAATTAAAACACAAACCAAATGTTTGCGTAGCTCACTTTTCCGCAAAAGCCATGACCAGAGCGAGAGCGACGGATCCAGTCAGCGCTCGAGTGGCGGGCGGACTGCTGCTGTGGCTGCTGTGTTCCGCTATGATTTCGTGCTGTTTTCTAAGTGTACTTCCCCCCCCCCCCCCCCACTCCCTTGGCTGGGCGTCGACTTTTGTTGCTCAGCCCGCGGCTGTCTACCTGTCGTGTGAGTGTGTGTGTGTGCGTGTGTGAGAGAGAGAGAGTGAGAAAGAGAGAGAGAGGCGAGGACTACGGCGCGCGGTCTCCAAAGCCCCACCCCCATCCATACGACGGAGGCCTTAAACCGCGAGAGATATTGTCGATTCTGCTGTAAACAACGTTTAAACGACCATATTTTATCTCCGCCCTATCCGTGCGCCCGCTGCGGCAGCGGTGTGGTGGCAGCGGCCCCGCCAACTTGGATCCCGCGGCTTTAGGAGCGGAGACGGTAGGGGTTGGAAGGGGCGGGACAGTTTGGCATCCCCCCCGGGGGGCGGGCGGCGGCGGCGGCAAGGCCAACACATTCTGTGCGTAACCAACTTCGACACCGCCGACGTCCAACTGTTACAGACTCCCATTAAAAAAAAAATCGGGCTCGCGCTTCCAAACAACCCTCCAACCTATCCCTCTATCCCGTTGCCCGCTGTGTGTGGGAGTCGAGCCTACAAATCATACCCGATCCCATCACACATCACAACCCGTCTCCCCGCAACCAACAGTACATGAAACCACACCACACAGGGGTGAAAAAAACTCGCAGCGCAGCTGCCGCGCCGTGAAGACTTCGCACCGCTGAGGTAGAACCTTCTCTCTCTCTCTCTCTCTCTCTCTCTCTCTCTCTCTCTCTCTCTCTCTCTCTCTCACACACACACACACACCAAGAATCCGGGTATGAATGCTGCCGCTCCTTCTTTTTCCCCTCTGCTTTACTTTTGGCCCCAATCTCCCCCCCCCCCCCCCCCCCCACTCCTCCTCGCAGGCTCCGGCTGCCGCGGCAGCCACTCCGCGGCGCGAGGCGAGGCCTCGTCGCGCGTCTTCAAAAGTTAATTAAATTTCAGTGGTTGTAAAAGGATTAATTAGTGTGGTTGGCAGCGCTGGCGGCAGGCTGGCTCGTCGTGGTGTTGGCGTTGTCGTCGAGAGAGAGAGAGAGAGAGAGAGAGAGAGAGAGAGAGAGAGAGAGCAGCATGGCACGTCGTGGATCCTTCAAAATTTCAGCCGTGAAAGAAATTTCCGCCCCCCCCCCCCCCCCCCCCCCGGGTGTCTCGTGTGTATGTATGCCGGTCCGGCTGTCAGAGCTTACTCGGTGAAGACCACCACACAGGTCCCCCCCCCCGCAGCCATTCACTTATTCAGACTGGTTCCAGGAGTTTAAGGCGCCAGTATTTTTTTTTGTGAGGTGGCAAGGCATTCAAGTAGGCATCCGCTGCTGGATTAACTGAATCATCTCTCTCTCTCTCTTTCTCTCTCTCTCTCTCTCTCTCTCTCTCTCTCTCTTTGTCTTTCTGTCTGTCTGTCTCTCACTCTCTCTGTCTCGTAGTGTACGGCCGTTCTGGCAGAGAGACATTCGTCATCTGTTCCCCCCTTCGTTTTTCTTGGGTCAGGGGTGTTGTGAATTTTGGGACTTTACAAAAGGCAAATGATGGTGGACGGTATTTAAATGGTATTGGCTGTTTAATTAGCAAACAAGTAGTACAAAATCGCGCACTTAATATAAATAGTTTGACATATCTAAAACTGTATGTCCTTAATAGAAAAAAAAACTTACTGTATTTTAACAGAACACTTAACATACATGAAAAAGTAGACATTAAAAAACATTAACTCTGCTGACATAGGAAAGTATTGCTTATATGGCACAGTAAAATCTAGTTCCACTTTGGTTTCGCTATTATCATTATTTATTGACTAGCTTTAGTAAGCTACCATTAATTATTCACAAATCTCAAAAACAAAACATGACCGAAAACTCACGATCAAAAGGCTTAAAAGAGTGACCGGACTGGCCTCGTAGCGGGCAGTACCACGTTGGTACTGGCGAGAGGCAGTCGCGGCTCGGCCTCGGCCCCGGCCTCCTTCACCGCGACTGGGGGCACGTGCAGTCCACCCGCACCTGGGCCGACACCATGGGGAGCTGCGACCGGAGGAACTTGTCGACGGGCTGCCAGCACAGGCCGTCCGCGCAGCGCAGCGAGCGGCTGACGCGCAGGGTGCAGAGCCGCGGTGCCGCGCCGGGCAGCCCCTTCAGCACCACGTCCGTGGCCTTCAGCTCGCCGTCCAGGACCAGGTGCTGCAGCTCGGGCATGGCGCGCACCACGTCCAGGATCTTGGCGCCCATGTTGGTGCCGAGGAACGAGGCAGAGCGCACGGACCCGTAGCACTCCCGGACCCGGCGGGGCACGTCCTCGGGCGCGGGCAACCCGTCGAGCACCAGCTCGTCGAGCAGGGGCAGCAGCGGTGCGGCGTCCGGGCCGCCGGCCGACAGGTCCGAGCGGAAGAGGCGGATCGAGTGCATGGCGGCGGGCCGCACCGTGAGCCGCACCACGGAGCACAGCGGCGGCGGCGCGCTCCAGTCCAGGACGTCGGCGGGCGCGGACAGCGACGTCAGCTTGGAGCACAGCGACAGCGACACCATCAGGTCCACGGCCGCGTCGGCCGGCACCGCCACGGACGTCAGCGTCGACATGTTGGCCGAGACGAGGCTGACGGCGGTGTGGTTCGAGGCCGAGCGGAAGTCCGCCAGGTCCAGGGTCTGCAACGGGGAGAACAACGTGTCAGTGCCGCGTCAGTGCCGCGTCAGCGCCCGGGTCCGCGCCGCCCGCACGGCCAGGGTCCCCTACCTCCAGAGCTCGCCTCGGAGCGCCGATCTTCCTGGGCCCGAAGTTGTACTCCTCGTCGAACCTGCCAGCGAGGCGCAGGCCGACCAGACCCATGCCGTCCACGGCGGCCAGCGCGTCCCGGGCGTCCACCTCCACGGACGTGGTCAGGTCCAGCTCCTCCAGGTTAGGGCCGTGCCTGCGCAGCAGCTGCATCACGAAGTCGGCGTCCATGCCCTTGGCGACGACGCGGAGCTTGCGCAACACGCACGCCGTCTCCAGCGCGGCCTTAACCACGTACTGCGGCATGGCTCGGGAGCCGCGCCCCGCCGGCCCCAAGTCCAGCCGGCCCAGGCAGGGCGCGAGCCGGAGCACCCGGCAGAAGTGCTGGCGGGCGAGGGCGTCGTCGGGCGTGTACCGCAGCGCCTGCTGCCGCCACAGCGCCGGGCTGCGGCTCAGAGCGCGCCACCGCCGGCACACCAGCGAGCACGCCGTCAGCACCTGCAGCGGCCCCGCCAGCCCCAGCACCCGCGACAGCAGCTCGTCCGGCAGACGGTTGATCTAGGAGGGCAGGAGAGGAGCGGTGGTTAGCGCCACCGAGGACGCCGACGACGACAGCACGGCCACGGCCGCGCGTCGCGTCGCGCCGCGTCGCGTCGCCTACCGGGGGGTCCTCGACGCGCTCCTCGTCCAGGTTGATCTTCTTCCACTCCCCCGTGGAGCGGTCCACCAGGAACACGAACGCCGGCCTCGCGGACGGGCCGGCGGATGTCGTCGTCGTGGAGGTGGGGACGCAGGCCGGGCCCGGGCTGTCGGGGGTGGTCGCGGGCGTCAGGACGCCGTCGGCGCCCGCCACGGCCTCGGGCGGCGCGTACTGCACACCCGCGATCTGAAATGCAAACGAACAAGCAATATAGGTTTTCTGATCCCCCCGCCCCAAAAAAAAAAAAAAAAATCGGAATTTTTTTTTCGAATAAAAACCCTCTTAATTTTTTGTGATTAGAAGTTTTAAAACGAAACAAATTTTGAACCAAATTGGTGAACTAGACGATTTTATTTTTAATCTATCTCGCGCATCAAGGCTGCTGTGCTGTAAGGCTGACACTCACCGGGCACGGTCTTGGTCCTCGGAGGGCGGCAGGACGATGGTTCTGAGTCAGGCTCCAGGCGGGGGGGGGGGCGGGGGCGGGGGCGGGGGCGGGGGCGGGGGCGGGGGCGGGGGCGGGGGTGGAAGCTGGGGAGGGACTCGGGGTGGGCTGAGCGGCCTGCCGCGGCCGCGGCGCCGCCAGCTGCTGCACGTTCCTCGCCAGCACCTGCCGCTGCAGCTGCAGCGCGCCCTGCGCGCCGGCCCCGGGCGCGGCCAGCGGCGCGGGGGTCAGGTTGACGGGCCGCACGCACTCGTCCCACGCCTGCTTGCAGGCCTCCGCGGCGGCGCGCCGCACCGCGGCCCGCGCCTCGGCCGTCACGACGGGCCGCGCGCCCTCCTTGTTGACGGCCAGCATCAGGTGCTGGCTGAAGGCCTCCAGCACCAGCGCCCCCATCTGCGGCAGCACGTCGCGCTGCAGCACCGCCGCCACCATGTCGTTGAGCAGGTAGTGCGTCAGCGTCGACACGGCCTTCTGGTAGTGGTCCGCGATGAAGGTCTCCGTCACGTCGTGGATCACCTGCTGCAGCGGCACCCCGTGGCCCTTGGCCCTGGCGTCCGCCAGGCGCGCGTCCAGCACGGACAGCAGCTTCTCGCGGTCAATGGCCGCGGCCTGCTCGATCACCTTGGGGGAGACGAGTCGGTTAGTCTGGAAGGCCGTGAGTCAGACACAACGCCCCCGCACCCCGCGGCGCCCACCTGCCGCGCCAGGTCCTGCTGATCCGGCTGCCGCAGGGCGTCCACGGCCGCCAGGGCAGCCTGCTCGATGACGGGGCCCGCCTTGGCGACGGCCGCGACGGCGGCCTCCCTCACGGCCTTGACGAGGCCCTCCACCGCGGCGTGCAGGACGGCGGCGTCCGTGGCCTGGCGGCCGCACTCCGCCGCGGCCAGCGGCGCCAGCTCCGGGGCCGCGCGCCGCACCTGCGCGTCCGTCGCGGACCGGAGGCCCGCCTTGAGCACGTCCAGCTTCACCATGAGGACGGATTGCTGCAGCGGCGGCGGCTGCGGGGCCGGCGCCTGCGGCGTGCTGCAGGAAACCAACCCTTAATTACGGAGGGGGGGGGGGGGGGACCAGACTAGACCGCCGCAAAAAAAAAATTCATGGCTCCATTCGAGCTCCCGAAAGGCGACATGAGTAGACGCAGCACCGCCAGAAACCAGCACCGGACAGAAAGGGGCTCGTCAGACGAACCAACCGACGGCCTCCCTCCGAGAAGCGCTGTGTCGGTACGTCGGCTGACTGTATCTGCGTGTCGGTGTCGGGTGTCGGGCACTCTGCGTGCACTGAGGGAAGGGGGGGGGGCATACCGAGGACACGCAGAAGAACATGGTTCTTTGTCGAGAGAATAAAAAAGCTTTCCGTCCTGCCTCTAGTAACGCATCCTCGCACATGGCCGTCATCGGGCGTACGCAGGTGCCTGCGGCAAGTATTCCTTTTTAAAAAATTAAAAAAAAAAAGAAGGCGGGCGGGAGTCAATGCCAATAAGGAAGGGGGGGGGGGGCGGGTTCCAAAATTTTCACGAAATCATCATTCGTTACTCGATTTGCCTTTCTTTTTGCCGTCGACAGGGCCAGCGCCGCCGCCACATGCAAGGTAGGTTAACCGGCGTCGGCCTCGGGACCAGGCCAGACAGCAAAGAATATAGCGACAGGCCGCGAACGCGGCCCACAGCAACCCCAGTGCCACTCGCTCCAGGATTACTTACTTATGTACCATGGCGTCGTCTGATTTGATCGGAGAACCACCAAAAACGGCTACGACGGGATACAATCCGCCCGGGAAACCATTCGTTCTTTTGTTTGTGTTCGCGTTGATGTTGTTGGGGGCTGATGTTTTTGCTGTTTCGCTCGCTCATCTCCGGAGGAGCGGGGAGGGGGAGGAGCGAGGAGCGTGGGGTATGGAAGGTCGAGAAGCGGAAAACGGGAATAGTTGCAAATGAATGAAAACCCTGATCTCTGCGATTCAAAACGTTTATTCATTTAATAAATAGATCTACAAAAATAACCTAATACATAAAAAGAGCACCAAATATGACTGAAATTTTCTCATTTAAACAAAATGCATCTTTATGACAACATTCGAAATACCATCTATATACCATTTTATTTTAAGACATTTTTTGAAATCTATAGACTTTATCGGTGCGGCAACATTTTACCGCCTAAGGTTGACACATAATTACTTAATTAGCCACAAGCTTTTCACGTGAAAAAAAAATGTAGAGTAGAAAAAAGCAACACAGTCTTTATCTCAACAAAATTGCAAACAGAAAATGATATTGTGCTTGAGAATTTCATTAGCTGGTAGAATGAAGTGTGCAGAAACTTAGCATTCGTCATTTTTTTTCTCCCAACAATTCATTCAAAATAAACATATTTATCACTCTCAGTCCTGTTCAAAATTTAAAGATACGCTGACATCTGGATATAAAAGAGCACTCATGATATGTTTATACAAACTAAAGAGCAAGGTGCTTCCGGTTCTCAATTTTTAATGGCCATATTTTATTCTGTCATATCTCTTGGTCATACACACATGAACAATCAAATGACTTCTTCACCACACAGAAGCCAGTTTTGGAATAAAACTCAATAAGATGGCACTTTAACATTAAAATTACAGTTCAAGTCAGGAAAGGATGACTTTGTGGCGTTGTGTACAGAGTTACTGGTAGGGTGGAAAAGCACAAATAACACTTATAACCGAAACAAAATGAAAACTATATAGGTCAGCAGCAACAATTAACGCAGTGACACAGTTCAGGTCAATTAGTTCTTGATTTATTGAGTCACCTAAGAATACAGCATGACTTATCATCAAGACTCTAACCCATGTGTGCACAGTACTTGATAACAGATATAAGAAACAATAACTCTTACATAAAGTACATATTGTTGTATTTACAGATATCATATCACAATAACACGACTCACAGCAAAGTTCAAAAACAGTTCAGTTAACTAGTGTAACTGAGTATGGAACTTGGTATTATAAGATAATCCAATAAAGAACCACATAAAGAGCTTCGCATAGTGCTAACATCCTAGAAAACTAAGTGTCATAACATAGCTCTGTTCAGTGAAAAATAAAATTATACCAGCACATGCAGCAAGGTTCACAACCTCACCCAAGCATAGAATATTTCAAAACTGACAGCATAAAAAAACATCATGGTCATAGGGCAATGAGTAATTTTAGCTATTTCTCATTACCAGTTGCCATGGAAGACGATACCAAAACCAACAATCATCTCAAGGGTTCCTCGGTTCTTTCCAAAGTATGTACTTTGAATGACTTTGGTATATTTGTATGACATCAGCACACTTTAAAACACTATTATGAAACACTAAAGATTCCAAAATAACCAATTTATTACAGGCAGTGACGCTTTGGGCTACCATTAAAAGAAAAAAATAAATTGTAGGGTTCGTTAAACTCCCATGACATTTGCAGCAATTTTAATAAAGCTGCTGTACTAACCTTGTGCAATTGGATGTTAACTGTATAAAAAACATGGCAAGACCAAAATGATTTAGGTGGCTTCCTCTTATTGCATACACATATAATTAAAAGAAAGGATGAGTGTTTCTACATTTTAAAAAATTGGACACAGTGCACTCGAGACTATTCCAGTCTTTTAAAGATTGGCCACAAAAATTGACGATGTATGCAACGCTGAATTTCCAGTCGATGTCACAGATTGCATAGTACAACAACACTGAAGCCAAATTTTAGAGGACAACAGGGAAAATTTAGTAATTCCTGGACATTCCACATCAGAAAGCATAGCCTGTCCTTTCAGACCAAACTCAACATTAGTAATGGAAGTAACAAAGGCGACAGGGTTACATTAGCATAAAATAGTTGTGTTGCATCATTAAAATTTTTATATGCCTACGTAAAAATCTTTAATCTTTTAATCAGCTAGTATCATTGCTTAGTTGGAAGATAAGAAATTATTAAAACATTAATATTTCATATGACATTGATGAGTCATAAACGCATGTCATAAAAAAAGAGGAAAGGTAAAGGAAAGCAGTTTGCCATAACAAACACTTCCAAGCACGATAAGACAATAAACACTTCATCTTTCCCATTACAGGATACAAATAAGAGAAGTTCTCAAACAATTTCTGCCTTAGAACTGTTTCATTTTTGCACAGCCTCTGATTTGTGTTGATAACTTAAACACATAAATCACAATTACCTGATTACCACTTAGAAAAAATATTGCAAGGAGGAATACACCCATAACTTTAATCCTCAGATCGCCACTTCTCCACAGCCTCTCTACGAGCATCAGGTTTGAGCTGACTTCGCATTCCACCAAGCACATTATGAGTTGCTTCACTCACAAAAATTACAGGTTTAACTGCTAGTCCTGGAATTTGACGCAGTACTCCTCCAACCGCTCCTGTCATGCCCTTCTGCTCGTGTTCCTCACTGGCCACTCTAACAACATTTTCTGCAGTTTCACTTATTCCCTGTATATAAAAAAAAAAGAAAGGAAATAGAGACATAAACAAAGATAAGAACAGGAGGGAAAATGAAAACAATTTGAAATAAATTACAGTACCTCTTTCACAACATTATAAGCATTGTGCATGCCCTCACGGATGTCAAGAGGCTGATTGTTACGTTTACGCCTCTGTCCCTTTCCTTTTCCTGAAATTGACCTTTGCCTTACGCTTGGACCTGGAGAAAGCATGTCATATGCTGTTTCAGCTGTGCACTAAAAACAAAAATGACCATATGTCAGCAATCAGTTTTTTTTATGCAGTCCTAACCATTACCAGTAAATCTAAATTACCTGTATCGCCTGAACCAAGCGGCTGGTGAGCTCAAGTGCAGCCATGGCTGTAGATGTGGTGAATGAGTTAGCCCCTCGTTGAAGTCCGCGTACAATACGCCCATCTTTTTGGTATTGTTCAATAGGTAACCAAAATAGATCCCGTATTCCTTGGACTGAGGCAAAGAGAAATTGGCATTCTAAGTGTCATACAAGGAATTTTTTATAAAGGCAGTAGTAAAAGCACTTACACAACTGTACAAGGGAGTGCATGGGCCCCACTCCTCCAAGAAGACTTGGAAGCTGATTCTTTTTTATATCTTGCAGCCACTCCAACAAAGCATAAGCCATCAACTTATCAAAACCCAGAAGCCTGAAAATATAGAAATATAAATTATAAATGTGTGTGCTCAACAAGTAAAGTACAGCACACAAGAAATGTACAAACCCATGACGGTGAGAAAGCCTTTTCAATTTTAGCTCTGAGCAGCTCAGTTGACCTAACCCCATGAGGAGACCAGCCAGGGGCCCATGAGTCATGTCAACATGTTTCCCTTGATAGTCAAGGCGAATGGGAACCTCTGGGGTAAAGACAAAACTCCTATGGAAAAATGAAAGTCAGCATCCTTTGTTAAGCGGCACTAGATAGGTATGTGTGAGGGATCAGGTGGCATTGGAAACAGATGAAAATTTATAAATAAAAGTTTGTTCACCTAAAGTATATAGGAGGGGCGGGTGGCTGATTTTCAGATGAGTCTGTGGGTGCTGATGTGAAGCCATCAACTCCTGAAGTTTGATGGGAAAAGCCCTCTCTTAAACCTGCCAATGCATCAGTCTCTTCAAGCTGGATAAGAAGTGTTGATTGGTCAGTGGGCAAAATAACGCTTTGACCATCATTAATATTGACAGTCATCACTGGAGGCTGATGGGAATGCTGGTGGGTTGGGGTTGCCAAGCGAGGCGTGCTAGACTGTGCTCCTTCTTCATCTGCAAATTAGCAACAAGGATATGTTAATACAAAAGTCAAAAATAAGGACATAATAAAGTAAGTCAAAGAATAATTCTTAAGTTACCATCATCTTGATTCCCTGAAATTTCACTAAAGAAACTGTATAAAAACAGCAGTGAATCTTGGTCGATATTGAGCCGAATCGGCAGCAAAGACACTTTAAGACAGCATTCTTGAGCCGTTAATTTTGGATCAGGGCGTACATGAAGAGCTTTCAGCACCAACATATTGGCATGGGACTGCTTTGGTCTAGCCTCACTAGAGTACTGATACAGAAATTTATTTATTTCACTGCTGGCCAATCGGTCCCTGACTTCAATCTCATTGATGAGAAGAACCTGGCGGGATGCTTCAACTGTATTTTCTGGGTAAATTTCATGCTGAAATCGCACCTAAGAGAAAGGAGAGAAACAAATGCAGTGACTTTTTGTGTTTTGTTTTTTAATCAACAAGAGCAATTTTTAAAACTTCTCACCTTATTTAGCTGCAGTTCCATGAGTGTGTCATGTTTCCGGCCAGGTCCACCTTTGACTTGCCATGTCATAGGTGGGTTTGACAAGCTGGGAGATCCTGGACTGGGACTCACTGCATTAGCACTTACAGCATTAACTGCACTAAACCTCACCTGTAAAATACCACCAAAGGTAACATTATTAAGTGCTAGAGAATCCCTTAGTAATTTAAGGAATCTTATTCTGAACTCACTTCTTGAGGATTGCTCTTTGAGAATGCAACAATGCCAGGCCCAATTTCTGGTGAACTGCAATGGTTACGCATTGTGGATTGAGGAGAGCTTCCATGGCTAGATAAAGAGGTTAAATTAAGTTACAAGGGAAAAAATGTGAAAACAGAATCAAGAATGGATAAGTATGAAGATAATTTACCTTTCTGTTCCATCACTGATGTGAACCCGCTTCTTTGGTACTGGAGTTTGGTTTGAGCCCTTGGCAGGTCCAAAGTCATGGCCACCATACATGTGCCAAACAACACTCATTTCCCTAAGAGTGTACCGCATTACAGGAACTGGATAGTGCTTGGGTGGTTTGAGAAGGTCAGCTTTCCCTTGGGGCACAGAAAAGTGATTTTCCAAAACATGAATAGGTTCTGGAACTAGTGCTCGGACTTCAGGCAAACCACTCCTCGGCTGTAAAGAAATAATGTCAAAATGAATTTGCTGATTTACAAAAAGATAAATTCAATGCAGTGGGAGTAAAAACATGAAGAAAATTCTAACCGGGATGCCATTCCCAGTTTCTTCCTCCAGGATACAGAACTCTTCATCCCAGTCATCATCAGCTTCATCCTCGTCCATTACAACCTGATTCATTTCAGGATGTTCCATTGCCACTCTGCTCACCCCTCCATCACCGATTGCTTCTTCAATCTCTTCTGCTTTCGACTTCTGGGACTCGTCAGGGAAATAGTAGACCTCAACTGCATCATTGTTTTTCAGTGACAGTGGAGAGGCCGACACAAGAGGAGTTGAGTGACCACTTGTGTCCAGCATAGCCTCCTCCATGAGGGAATGCACATGATGCACCTGCTTGGCAGAGAGAGCAGGCTGGGTACCATCCGCACCATCCAACTGGATGAGAGTATCTCGGTCCCCTCTGCTGTGAGAGCGGGCAGGACTGACAGGGGGTTCATCTCGGAGAGTTGCACTGCTTGAATTAGTCCTGTTGCTTGACATGGACTCACTTCCCCATGGTCTACTGCCACTACTATAGCTCGTCTGGCAATCTGCTTGTGAGATCAAATCACCATCCCCGGCAAAGTATGAAAGAAGATCAGTCAATGCACGAGCAGAATCGGGGCAGGTCCTTATGTGCACAATGTTGTTGGATGCTCTGAGGTCCACTCTGGAGAGCAAAAAAGAACATTCAAAATTAAAAATACTATGGCTTTCTCAGGTGTTAAAAAGAAAACTGGAAGATCGAGGCACTTACCTTGGACCAGATCCATTCGTTTTATCACTCAAACGTAAGGATAATTCAAACAGTCCAATCTCTAAAACACACACATAGTCTTTGCACAGGTCAACGGTAACACCGCTGCTTGAGCCGGACTTTTCGGCCAAAAGAAGACACGCATCCTCAGCCATGAATCTTAAAGTTGAGGTCTTGGTTTGAGCTGCAATGTTACTTGAAAGACTGAGACTTCCAATGGTGAGCATTGATTTGAGTGGCAAGTAAAGGGGTCTGGAAAAAAAACATCAGAATAATATAAAATGACTATATGACATCATCCGTCATAGGACCAGTTCCTAAAAAAGGGCATATTTAGTTACCTGTAATCGATAGCGGAATCCCAAAAATGAAGATGTAATTCTGTAATAACACAAGGACGCTCATACCCTGCTACAGGGTAGTCCAAGATGTCAAAAAAGTCTGTGAGCTGTTTAAACCAGCTGTGTCCTGAAGTACTCATTTTGTGACGCAGTGTAGTTCCTCTTACACCTACAGCCACTCTAAATGTCTGTCAAGTTTTCAGAGATAAAGAAACAATACATTATAGATCTCCTATCTGAGCATTCCAAAATCTGGACTTTCAAACACAAAACCTTACATACCTTTACATAGTGAGTTCCTTCCTCTATCTGAATACGCAAGGCCACTGTGACCATGTCCAGACTGTTCCTACTTCCGACTCCCACAGAAGCACTGGTGTTAGCTGCTAGAACACCATTTTCTGACCGATACAAGGTGGGAAATAGGTGAGCACCTGGCATTGCTCCAACAGTGAACAGAGATGGACAGGATGTTGGAACAGGTCCTATACCTATAACACAAATTGCCACAGTACAAAAACAATTACATAACATGGCTAATCTTATGCACCATAATTATTTATTTATTTAGTGAAGCAAATCACAAAAAATGTGTCTTTGGTTTCAATTTTACCGTTATGGTACACTGCAGCTCGGTTGGCTTGGACACACAAATAACTCAGCTTTGGACTCCCTCGGTATTGAGAAACCAGAAACATGGTTCCTTCATCAAGTTGGACCAAAAACTCTCCTTGCTGTCCAGGTATCACCTTATCAGCAGAGTCCTGAGAATAAAGAGAGCAGGCCGTCAAAGACAGACAACATCATCATAAAATAAAGTGTAACCCAAAGAAGAGTGAAAAATTATATTTCAAAACTGGGAGGATTTGATTTATATCTTACCCGAACTGGAGTAAAGATAGAGAAAGCACCCTGACCAACCGATATTGTGACTGAAGCTTGACTCTGACCATAAGGAACACCACCTCTGGCACTGCCTACGTTCTGACGTACACTCTTTAATCTGTGCCTGCTCTCGAGCACCGAATAGAACATGCCTGTATCATTTTCAGCATCATCTATTGAGTCAGAGTCAGACTCTAAAAAGTAAAAGACAAAAAGAATTTCAAATTGGAGGACTAATTAAAGATGATAAGATGTATTAATTATCCCATTGAATACATCCACAACATACCGTATTGAATACCAGATTTACACATAGAGAAGCCTGGGTATGGTGAGAAGTTGGGAAAGGAAGACAGGTCCTGAACCACAGTTGGAGGAACACCCTTTGGCTTGGGTGCTGATGGTGCCCAGAGCAACAAATCAGTGCTGAGCCTGAACACAAAAGCATGACATGAGTGACTCAGAATCTCACCAGAGCACCAG
Organism: Megalurothrips usitatus; assembly: GCA_026979955.1. Classification (NCBI taxonomy): domain Eukaryota; kingdom Metazoa; phylum Arthropoda; class Insecta; order Thysanoptera; family Thripidae; genus Megalurothrips; species Megalurothrips usitatus. The sequence goes on from CM049601.1 coordinate 11,570,297, forward strand.
AAATGTAGGAAACTAGGTCGAATCTCATTTACCTGTTGTAGACAAGCTCAAACATATGCTTTGAGGGAAACTGTACGCTCGCACAGGGCAAATGTATTTCAAACTGGAGCTGACTACTTTGAGTTGCAAATCGGATAAAGTCATTAATTTCTTTTTGATTCCCAGGAATTATGAGTTCTTCACCTTCTACAAAAAAGGAAAAGACAGCTTCAGTATCTCACAAATACCAATTGCTCGAGATCAAGGGAAAATCTAAGGACCTTGAGTTGGGCAAGAAGCCTTCCCATGAGGAGTATCACTTTCATGAACCACTCGCTTGGAACTGAAAGGAGATGGATCTTTATACGCAGCATTCTTCAGGAGATCCATTGAGGAATAACTGATTGACTCTTCGGGGTGAACTGTAGGGAGATCTTCTAAATCTCCCAAAACTTGACTTGGATAACACCGCAACACCACCCTAAAAACAATATTTAAGAATTTAAAAAAAAGGGGAAAGCAAATGGTTAACAGAAGTGCTGTGAGCTTTGTCATTTCATCACATCATATCTTCTATTCAAATTTTTTTTTACAGAACTCTACCTTGGCCAACCAAAACCTTCACCATCATTGGGCAATGACTGGCCACTTTTTTCATCTGCATGAGCACGTAAAATTGGAATAGGACTTTCAGAATCACCTTCCTAGAGAAACAAAAAGAAAATTTTATTATTTTCAAAAATATTTTAAGACTGAAAATGGAACATGAAGACTTGTAACAGAAAGTACACACTTGAAATAGACCATGTCCATCTTTAAATTGAAATTCATAGGTTGAACAAATATCTTTGCTATCAACCACAGTCTGGAATGATGCTTCAGACAAATTAAGAAGGAGAAAGTCTTCTCTTACACATCTCTTCCACCAAGGTGGGCGATCCATGTCATGAATAGGTCTCAAATCAGGAATAGGAAATCTGAAAATTATGTAATGTGAATGCAATAAGAAGGACAAAGAGCAAATTGAGAGGAAAAAATCAAACTGGAAACTACCATATACCTAAGCTTTATAACAATGGATGGTGTGGAAACTTTAATTTCTGTCCTACCATCAGACTGACATCTGTTATCTAACACCTCTGCCAAACTTGACTCCCTCTTACATTTCTGCAAGGAAAAGTGCAATTTACAGGAGCATTCAAAAAATTTAAGAAGAACAAAAAGCTGCACAAATTACATACCCATAAATCCGCATTGGGCCCCTTACTTGTGCCTCTACAGCACATTGGTTCTGGATTCAAAACGGCAGTAATTCTGTCGACTATTGAAATATCTAGTTCTGAACAACAAGGTTCTAGTACAATTCTGGAACAGAAGAAAAATTTGAAGAAGGTCAGTTATAATTCCAACAACATATCACAACACATCTACAAACTTCCGAAGAGCAACACCAACCCTATTTCAGTTCTAGGTTGTGCTGATTTTCGTGAAGGTACACCAGACAATCTCTCGGTGTATTGAAAATTCAGCCTAAAATCTGGTTGGCTTCGCTGAGCATATGGCACAGAAGTATTAGCCTCACAGTCGAGTCCATGTACAAATTTAAGGAGCTGTCGAAAAGCAGATTTTGAATTTTCAGAAATTAAATTTTACAGAGAAAAGGATAGACCGTTAATTCACACATTATGTTACAAACCTCAACATATTCTGCTGTTGTGCAGTTCTGGGAAGGAGAATTCTTTTCAACCAAACACTCTAAAACCTCCATGCTGGCAGAAGTTATCTGACCAGAAAAGGAGCTATTGTGAATAGTGGTCTTTTCTCGACCATCTAGGATGAGTGCTGTTGATAGCAATCTGCAAAATAGGAAAGAAAGATTGCACAAACAATGTGTTATGAGAACTTGTAGAGAATGATATTCTTCTTGCCTTAATTTTTTTCATATTGTGGTACCTTATGTGATTTCGTTGGACAGCGTCAAGAAATACATTACGTGCCTCATCAAATGCCTGAGCTCCTCCCATTGCAGAGACAGAAAAGAGACCTAGCTTGTCAAAAAACGAACTGGCCAAAGCTTTCATTTGGAAGACTGATGACCGGGCAAGTGATGTGCCATCTAGGTCCACAGAAAGTGTCAGGACATCCTCATGCAAGAGGATAACAGCGAGACTACCAAGTCTCACTTGGAAATGGCTTACTTCGGCCGATGGATCAACATCAGCTCCCCCTGAAGATCCACTACCTGTGACATGAGTGAAAATGAAATACAGTAGTACAGTACAAGCTGCCATTCCTTTTTACATACAAGCCTCACTCATTAATTTACCTTTGCTTTTCCTTTTGTATCGATTTGAGGAGGCCGACTGGCGGTAAGGAGAATCACTTAGCTTGCCGAGCAAATCTTTGCCACTGCAGCTTGATGTTGCTCCACTGATGGATGAGGATATAGAGGCATCCATACTTGTGGCTGATGACAGAACACTCTCACTGAGATTAGAATTTCCATTTTTCATAGGCAGAAACTCATCATCACTCTCATCTGTCACAAAAATAAATAGTTACATCAAAAAATCAATTCAACACCAAGACCTGGCATGTCTTTTAATTTAAGGCATTATGCATTACCGAGATCAGCGGATGACCATGCTTGTGCATTATGCAAACCCTTACTCTGAAGGGGGGACAAACCATGAACATGCTGTTGCAGCTCTTGTTCCACTCTTTGGAAATCTGAAGGGTCCATTGGTTTTTCTGCACATCTATGTCGGGGAGCAACATTGCTGCAAACATTTTCAGGTATTGAGAGCTAAACCAATATCTGAGGATGATCTTGAAGGAAGAAAAGAACTAGATAGGGTACCTTGTATCGACAGTGTCTGGTTGAGATAAGCCATGAATAAGTTCCAATAAGACATGAAGTTGTCTAGGAGACGAAAATATTGTTAATGATCCAAGATTGAGCTCCAAATCAACCTGAAATGAATGATAGGAACATTATATCTTTAATACTTGACAAGGAAATAATTTGAGAACAGAAAACCCACTGTAATTGTTTATTAAGACTTACCTTTGGTCCTGTGACTCCTTCGCCTTGCTTGATTTTAATTCTTAATTCATGCCGCCCTGCTAATTTTCCAAACAGTATTGGATCAGGCTCAAGAGATAAGTTTGGAGCAGCACTTCCAGACAACCCTCCAGCTACACTTTGACTAGGGGATGCAGGTGCTGTTGCAAATGCTGTATCTGAATTCTGTAAATACATGCAATTTTTATTAATTTACAAAGAACCTATTTTATGTTCTCCTACTATGAATTAAAAAGAGTTATGCTAACTTCCTTGGTGGTAAAATTGGCTAATGTACCTTGGAATCAGGAGTAGATCCAGTTGACATAGACATTACTGATCTGGAAAATGTTCTTGCCTGAGAAGGGAACTCATCTGTATAAATTGTCACACCCTCTAGACAAAACTTCTTTGTAGTGAAGGCTGCTATATGATATGCTCTGCCTGTCTCACCACCAGTAACTTCAACTTCTGGAGCAGGGGGGTCTGCTCCAGCCTCGTCTAGATAATCAATACTGTTCAAGGAAGAAAGAGCAAATAAATATTTTTGTTGGAAAAACTTTGAGAGGTAAACAAATGAGTTAATATCTTACCTCCTGATGCGCACTTCTACAGCAACTCCTGAAGTGCTATCTTTGGGAACATGTTCCATACGAATCACAGTGTCCAGAAATTTCACCTTAACTCTGCTCAAAACTAGAAAACAAAAGCAAACATAATGACAACAAAACCTTTACATTGGTCAGGGAGGAAATAATTAATTAAAAGAATTAAACAGACTGCTTACTTGAATCAATGGTTTGAGCAAAAAGTTCAAGTCCCTCCAGTGGTTCAGCCTCTTTCTCATCAGAACTTCCCTGTTTAAGACATTCTTCTGCAAGTTGCATGCTACTGGTCATCGAACTCCACATAGATTCAAACATCGAAGCACCTGGAAAATAGAAGGAGATGGAAAGCAAGAAATTATTTATTTACTTTCAATTATTACACAACATTATGCTCAGAGCATATTAAGTTGTTCACATCAATTTGAACTCACCACTATCTGCTCGTTGTTTAGGTTGTATGGTAAAAGCCAGTCCCTTAACTTCCACAAAACTGGATTCGTTGAGCAATGACTTCCATGGAATGGATACAGATATTTCTGAAATGTATCCATCCACAAACTCCACAGGAAAATTTTGCTGTTCGCCCAGCTCATTGAGGGCCTAAAAATAATAGGGAAAAATTGTGTAATCAAACTAAAATAGAACTTATTATTACGTTCAGATAGTGCAGCACCAAGGACACTCTTTGTCTATATACAAAACTCATGTCATAGCTCATGACTGACTCAAAATATAAATATCCGATAAAAATTGGTGCGCTTGTGAAATAGGAGCATGAAAGCCTTAAAAATTTGCTAGAATTCGTGGTTTTATACTGGAAAGCTAACAGGTTGATCATTGTGAGTAGACAGAAAAATTTAAATTAACTCAACAGCATGGCATGGACAGCTGTATGACCATTGTTCCCTGATCAGTCTTATCAGTTTGACCTATGATATGAACAAAAGGTAAATGTGCAAAAATGGTAATCCGATCACTGGTTGCATGTCATCATGTGGGGCAAATGAAGATAGAAACGTAGAACAGGAATAGGTAAACAAAGGAACTGGAGTGGATGGGTGATACCCAGCCATCACAAAAACAACATGGGGTATGGCAATGACTTAACCCTGCAGAGGAACACAAAGACTTCAATAGTAATACAAACCTGAACGTCCAAGCTAACGTCGGACACAGTTCCCGTTCCATTGTAAAGATCTACTGTCAGCTGATCCAAGGTCAGTTTTTCTTCCAAAAATTGTCCTAAATACCTCTGAAGCAGGTATCTACATGCAGTTTTTTTAATGCTTTCGGACCATGGCATATACCAAGGCATTTTCTGGCTATTTGAAAGCAAAATTCACAGTTAAAGAGAACAACAGTGAATATTCATTTCAGATGAATCACTCCCTTTGTAAAGTTTAGCTCGCAAAACATGCGCAAACCTAAACACAGAACGACGTCATTTGTCATTTGTTTGTTTGCGTTGTTAGCTCACGGCCCCTGAGATCGCCACACCAGCTGTGATCCACAATCACAAAAATCAGCTGATATGCGGACTGGCAGACATTTTCGAAATATGTGAACCTTTGCCAACGAATTTCATATCTGATATTTTTAGTGGCCATTATCCTTCCGGAAAACTCACTGTGAAGTTCATTCACAGTGAAAGCTCAATAAAGAATCTCACTTTTGCACCAAACCCCACCACCACCCCAGAGTCGCGTCAGAGTCCATGTCGCCCGTGTGCTTCATCGCTGTAGACATAAACAAACCAGCAGAAGAAACAAGTAGACATGTTTTATATCTATTTACAAAAAAGTCGGAATTAAAACGCACTACGTTCTTCTTGTTGTGTCCTAGTTATTAATCATTGTACTATCGCTCCGAAATTAAATTTCCAGGTTATGACAAATATTCGTTTTTGCTATACACGTCACTTTCAATATGTGTTGCAGGTTATAGTTGCCTATTGTGTCTATTCAAACAATGTCTTTGATGACAAGGTGAATCGAATTTCTACGTTTTCTTTCAATGAATGATTGGCATGTATGGAATTTTTTCTTAGGTATTCATTTTTAATTTGTTTGTATATACTTAGTTCCATAACCCGGTTTCTGTAATTCTTTCCCCCAAAACACACCCATTCTGTGTTGTCATAGCAACTCGTTGAAGAGTATCACTCAGCTACTTTAAACTTCTTGGCCATGGAAGATACAGGCTCGATAGTAGTGTCAGAAAAGGACATTTCATTTGATAGGAATAAAAATTTTAATAGTGGAGATGGAGATGCAATTTCATTTGTGTCAATCAAGGGCAGTGTCTCCAGCAGAAAGCAAGGCAGTATTTTGTCCTCAACTGCTAGTTCGCAAGGGGAACCCCAGAATGCAATCACTCCTCAAAGACTAGAAGAAATTGCCACTGAATTGGGAATTGTGAAGTTGTGTTGGCCCCAGAGGAACTCCCAAGAAGAGTGAGTTTTGATATGTTCACAAATAATTGAGACAGTTCTCCCCACATTTCCACCAACGCCTACTGTGCTGTTCTATGTTTGAAGGTTCAAGTATTATCCAGCATCATTTTCAGAAAATACCAGCAAGGAAAAGCTGTTAATGTGGTACGCCGAGAACTTTAGGCAGCAGTTTCACCATGAATTCCCCCACCGAAGACCACTGTTGCTTGCTGTTAAGAATGAGTGTGGATTGCAGGTAATATTCGGAGGATTAAGACATGCATGGGTATCTTCATCATTTTTATTCAAAATAGTCATTATTTTCATATATACAATCTTTGGACTTTCTCAACATTTTGTAAAGCTAACATAACAATTCACAAATCTACTGGTTATCACTCGTCTTTGGACTTTTCTTAGGAAATCAGGAATGTGACAGGAAAGCCCAAATGGGCACAGCAAAAGTGAGATAAATGCTGCATTCACAGCACCAGGCAAAGAGGAAAGCTAAGAAACTGTTTTATAAGGGCAATAGCTGAGATTTATGATGAGTACATATAGAATAGTGCAAACTGTCATGGGTTGCTTTCAAATTCAACATAAAAACACTTGGATAACATTCATTGTACTTATGCAAGAAGAAAATATACATAAATCAACATTATATGTACATGGTACCATGTCTCGATAGAGGCAACCTCTGGCTCCAACAAAGTGTTGTTCCAAAGATACATACGAGCCATAATAAAGCATCACAGTCTGAAGTTCATGTCGCTGGATCAACTGTTCTACAAGTCCCTAAAGACAAATATAACTTTCGACTCAACGACAATTTTAGCTTGGATAAATATAAAAACTCTTGACAGGAGCCCAACTCAAAAGACATTATTCTTATTCCAGAAAATGGTATGCACCACAGTGAGGCCGACATCCATGCGCTACCCTGAGCTTCAACACTGGCAAGGTTGTGCGGACTTTGTGGCTGATCACATAGTCTACAGTCAGCTGAACCATCCAACAAGGCTGGTGAGTGGAAATACAAGAAAGTTATTGAGCTCAACATTGCAGGCATGACAGATTCTGGAAAGTACCCAGCAGTGAAAACTGCAGTTATAAGAATAATAAAAATGAAATCACGAAACAAGGCACTGTCCTTTAGAGATCAAACAATACTTAATACTCTAACAATAGTTTTGGCACATCATTCCCACAATGTAACCACAAACATAATACTTAAATGAACATGAACATAGCAACATAGGTAAAGATAAGTCTTAGGAACGTCACAACAAGGCAACTCAAAATTTACAAAACAATAAATGAGACCAATGTGGAATGACATATGTATGAACTACAGTTAAGCATTAAAATGCTACTGAAGTTTGCATGGCAATTCCTTCCTCTTCTAAAAAAAAAAAAGTGGAGACTAAGGGAAAATTAGATCAAAAGGTTTTAGTAAATCTGCTGAGATTCTTATGAAATAGTACTGGAGTATCAAAAACTATCAAGCATAACATGAGCAAAATCACAATTTGTAGGAAATATGGCAATTGTAATCTATACAATAAATGCACAAACAACTCTTCGGACTATATGATAAGCATATCAAACTTTGATCATAAGTAACAGGCATGGTAGCTAGAAAAAATGACTTGAGGATCAGTCACATGCCAAAAAAAAATTAGTTTAAAAAAAAACCAGACTTGCTACCTGATGGCTACTCAATATGGCAAAGTTAAAATGTACAAACTGTGAACCTTTGGTAAATATACCAGTAGCGAAATACTGAGCAGGTCTTTCAAAACAACACAAAGTTTGCCCACTATAGAACATTCATTAAATTAAGGGCTATGAAAGACTCTCAATGCCTGCAGCAGAGTTATAGTTACAGGTACACATTTCAGAATCCAAGTATGCATCACTGGTTGATCAAAGAGAGCAGAAAACAAAAATTCCAACCAGCTGAATAATTCCACAGTGTACACCTTAATAATTAAGTACCACTGAACACTTTGACAATCATTTTTTTTTTCTTTAAACTGAACCTAGACAACTATTTTCATGTTGGCTAGACAGAGAAACAAGTGATGGGAGCCCCGGTGGGGAAACGGGAGGATGCACAACATTCTTAAACACACTTGCATACTCATGTCACGGTAATAATAACAGTATTGCTGGTACTCGCGCACTCGACAAGGCGGGACATGCCCAGCAGGTCAAGTGACCCCTCACTCCTGCCACTCTTCACAGGTGAACTCACTAAATCATATGACAACATTCAACAAGAAAAAAAAACGAAATCACTCAGTCACACACTCACGCTCGCACGCACTCACTCGCTCGCTCGCTCTCACTAGTCAACAAGTCCGTCTCACTTCCTCCGCGACCGTTCCCGGTCCTTGGACTTCCCTTGCCGGGACCGGCGGTCGGCGCAGGCGCGCACGTTGTTGAGCAGGTACCGGAACTGCAGGATCTGCAGGGCCGTGACGGAGGGGTCGGAGCAGCACTCGAGCCACCGGAGGAAGCGCTCGCCGTGCTTCACGGCCTCCGCGGCCGTCTCCGGGGGCTCGTCGTCCTCGTCCTCGGACTCGATGGAGCGCTGCGAGTCGACGGGCGGCGTCAGCTGCGCGCGCGGCGGCGGCGAGTGCGACTGCGGCAGCTGCTGCTGCTGCAGCTGGTGCGGCGAGGTGTGCTTGCGCAGGTCCGTCACGTTGTTGTTGTCCAGGTTGTCCTTGACGTGGTGGCTCAGCTGGCCCAGGTGGCCCAGGTCGTGGTGCAGGTTGTTGTGGCTCAGGTGGTTCAGCGCCAGGTGCTCGCCCTCCGCGTCGCGTCTGCCGGCGTCGCGCTGCTCCCGCTCGCGGTCGCTGTCCCGGTCGCGCTTGACGAGCGACAGCGGCGCGTCGTAGTCCCGGTCCAGGTAGTCGTTGGAGGGCGGCGACGGCGGCGCGATGCCGGCGTTGAGGTCGGCGTTGACGACGGCCGCGGTGCGCTCCCGCAGCTCGCGCTCGCGGTCCAGGTCGCTGAGGCCGCGGGAGTCGGCGCGCTCCGCCAGCGGCATGGGCTGCGACTGCACGCCGTACTGCTTGTACCAGCGCCAGAACCAGCTGCTGTTGTCGGCGCCCACCACGCCGTCCTGCACCAGCTTGGCGTCCAGCAGGTGCTCGTTCATGGCGGCCAGGCCCACGTGCTGCTGCTGCTGCTTGAGCCAGTACAGCAGCGCGTCGTCCACCGCCTCGTTGGGCTTGTTGTCCGAGTCGACGCGGAAGCGCTTGGCCAGCGGCTCCGGGGAGTAGGGGTCCTCCAGGCCGGCCTTGTCCAGGTCCGACGGCGGCGTGTCCGAGCCCTCGCACGCCCTGGCCAGGCTGCGCAGCTTGTCCTCCGTCTTGCACCAGCCGCGCAGCGTCGACTCCGGCACGCCGATGTCGCGCGCCACGGCCGCCTTGGACTCGCCCTCGTGCACCCGGTCGATGGCGTCGATCTTCTCGCGCACCGACAGCAGCGACTGCCGCACCGGCCGCTTGCCGGTCGGGGCCGTCGCCAGCTTGGCGAAGTTGGCCACCGCCGACATGACGCACACCGGTTCGCCCGCCGTGGTGAAGCTGGGGCTGGGGCCCGGGCTGGGACCCCGCGGACTCGTCACGGAGTAGTAGGGGGACGCCCGCGGAAGCCGCGAGACGTCGCAGTAGTAGTCCGTGGCCGCGGGCAGCGCGGGCAGCTCGGGGCTGACCAGCTCCAGGCTGGTCGCCGCGATGGTCACTGAGTTCTCCGCCGTGCGGGACGGCGACAGCACGCGATGGCAAACACTCGCTGCCCCGGAGGCAGACGTCGTCCGGGATAAGGGGGAGCAGGAAGGCGCGAGGCAGGGACTCGCGGGTAATCACATGTCACTTGCGAGGAGCACTGGTCACGACGCACCGAGGAGTCAAAAGGGCTAAGCCGGGGGGCAGTGCTAAGCAGCGCCGCGCCGGAGCCGGTGCCGGTTGACGCCCGCTGGGCACACGCGGAGCGGTCCGCGAGACGAGACGAGCCGGGAGGTGGCGAGCCGTGCCGCAGTCGCGATGCTTCCTCTGTGCCGTTCCTTACTCTACTGACTGGCCTGGCTGGCGCTCCGCCGCCGCCGCGCCGCCGCGCCGCCGCCGCTCCGCTCCACGCTCCGCGCTCCCCCCCGCGCCGCCCCGCAGCCGCTGTGCGCTGGCCCGTTGCCGCTGCTCGCCGCGCCGCCGTGCCGCGCCGTGCCGACGCCGCTGCGCCCCGCGAGCTCGCCCCCGCCCCCACCCCCTCCCCGCGGGCCCCCGTCCCGTACGCGCCCTCCCTCCTCCGGCTTCTGTCTTCTCTCTCTCTCTCTCTCTCTCCCGTGTCCCTCTTCTCTTCCTTCGCCGCGCCTGCCTTCTCGCGCCCTCCCTCCCCCCCTCGCGTTCCGTCCGGGAGGTTCGGGTCGCACGGTTCGCCGTCCGCCTCTGCCTACTGCGCCGGGTCGCCTGGCCGCCGTTGCCGCTGCCGGGCTGGGTGGACGTGGACATCCCCTTCTCCTCCTTGCCACCCTCCTCTTCCACCCCCGTTCACCACCCTCGTGTCCGGCGGGGGTGCTCGCCCCGCGGGTCTTCGCGCGTGCCCCGGGGAGGACCTCGGCCCCGGCAGCCCTGGACGGTGGCGGAAGCGCCAGGGGTTGTCTGATGGTGTGCGCCCGCGAACCCCGCGCCCCGCGCCCCGCGCCCCGAGCCCTGCACCCCTAACCCCCCCCCCCCCCCCCCCGGACCCGCGCGCGAGCAGCGAGCCCCGCTGACACCCGCCCCCGCAACTTTGGAAGGACGAGGACGACGACAGATTAGGGCCCCACGCAGACTGAGTACCGAGTACTATTAAGACAAGTCCGGCGCCGGCCGACGCGTTGGCGAGGGGCGAACGCGGGCACAGGGTACGCGAGAGAGCCTGCCGGAGCCCTGCTATCCGCGGGCGAGACGGCGCCGCACGCCGCATGCCGCACCCCCGACCGCTCTAGTCCTATCCGGTCTTCCGCTTTTTCCCTTGGAGGCAACAGGTATGACGCTACACCTCACTCTCCCGTTCCCGTCCCGTTCATCCCCCATTCCGTTTGCCCGCCATAACCCGCGCCGCAACCCCCCTCTCCTATACCCTCTCTCTCTCTCTCTCGCTCTATCTCTTTCTCTCTCCGCCTCCGCCACCACCACCACCCCCCGGCGGCGGCCGAACCGCCCCCTCTCCCTCTCCCTCGCGCTGCCCTCAGCAGCCCTTAGCGAGGTTACAACTGTTTTATCGCAGCCAAATACTGCACTACCCCACTACACGGCCCCCACCGGCCCAAAGCCCGCCATAAAAGCGAGGCGCACGGCGCCGGCCCGGCAGCCCCGTCCAGCCCAACACGATTTGCGTTAGGGCTCGGCACGGGCACGGCACGGGCACGGCCGTGGCGGGGAGGCCCGCACTCATGTTTATATCAATACAGTACACTTCCCGCCCGCACACGACGCAACCCGTCGCCCTCGTCCCCGCTGCTGTCACAGGGGCGGCGCGCTTACAGTTTTTAAGCACAACCTTCGTCGTCTACAGTTGTCAGGCGATTCAGAAGCCCCGCGCGCATTCTCCTGCGAACACAGTCGTCAAATCTGCAACGCACTGCGTACAGAAAGACACACGGAGCTCTGTGATTTGTATTTTGCGGGAGCCTTAACTTCTGAAAGCGCCTCCGCACTCGACAGGTTTCTCACAGTTTTGCTGCATTGTTCCCCCCCGGCGGGGACCTGGCAGTGTTGTTGGTCCGGGCCGGCGGCCGCGTGCCAGCCGACCTTTGACCTCGCCGTGGCCGCCGCGTGGACGGCACGACACGACGGCCGGGGTCTGCGGGCCTCGGGCCGGGCAGCCTCGGGCCGGCGGCGCGGCTTAGCGCGGCGGCGGGGTGGGGCGTTCCGACGTTCCACAAACGTTATCTCCACAGGCAGAGCCGAGCTCGCGGGGCCGGCCGGGGGCCGCCCGGGGCCGCCCGGGGCTCAGCGGAAGACTCCCGTTCCCGTCCCCGTCATCTTCCCCGCGCTGCCGCCGCGCCGTCGACGCCGTCGTCGTCGAACGCCGCCACCGCTATGCGCGGTGTGTAAACTCAAACAGGATTGACGTGGCGGGTCGGGGGCCCGGGTCGGGTCGGGGGCCGAGGCGACTAGAGTCGAGGCCGGCCTGCCGCCTGCCGGGGGAGCGAAGCGAAATCAGCAGCACCAGAGGGGGTTGGCGGCGTCGGGGCCCGGCCGCCAGCCGCCTGGTGGACGAGGACGTGGACGCCGACGGCGAAGCCTTCCAAAAAATGGCGACGCCCGGCCGCGCGCTCGCGCGTTGCGCCCCCGCCCGCCGGCGGCGGCGCGGGCTTTTGCACCCCCCCCCCCCTACTTCCCCCTCCCCCACCCCTCAGAGGGCACGTCCCGTGCCGTCATGCCCTGTCCCGCCCAGTCCCATATTTTACGCAGCCCCCCCCCCCCCCCCTCCACCTCCGCTCTGAATCCGCCCCTGGCAGGGTACGCCCCTGCTGGCTCTGCCACGCCGCGCTCCAGCGAACGTTCCCGCTCCTTCTCTCTCTCTCTCTCTCTCTCTCTCTCTCTTCTTTCTCTCTCCCTCTCTCGTTCGCGTTTCACGGTTGTTTTGTCCCTTTTTTCCCCGCCTGCGTCTGCAGGTCCTCCCTTCTTTTCTCCCAGCTTTGCCCCGGCGATTTCTCTCCTTCGGCCTTTTCGGCCCTTCGGCGCTCTTTGGCCTCCTGCCTGCTTGCAGGCCCTGCAAGGCCCAGCGGTGCAGCCCCCGCCGTCATACACACACACACACACACACACACACACACACACACACACACTAGTCTGACCCTTTCGACACAGTGCTTAAAAGAGTGCCCTTATTGCACTTGCGAAAAACTGCGAAAAAGACTGCATCATTCCAGGGAGGCCCAGTTGTAGTTACATACTGGGTCCCGGCCCGACCCGGCCAAATCCGATAATCCAATTTCTAGCTGCTCCGGCCTGGACGAGAGGAGGGAGCGGGGGAGCATCTGCGGGCCTGCGGAGGGGCAGCTGCAGCTGGCTGCAGCTGGCTGCAGCAGTGGACGCGAGGTCGGAGTTACTATCGCGGCATTTCCAGAGAGAGCGGCCCGGCCCGACCCGGCGCGGCGCGGTGGGGTGGGGTGGGGGTCACTTATTTGACAAACATATATACCACCACTACCACTACGCGAAAGATACACTGTCCGCAGTGTTGCAAGTAAACCAGGCTCCGAAAAATTGATAAATACAGTACGCGAATTTAATTCAGCGCCGCGTTTTTCTTTCAAACATTTCCCCGAAAGTAGGCAGAAAATAAATCATAGGGGCCGTTGCGTGGAATGCAGCGTCTGGAGCGAGCCGGTGGTGGTGGTGGCTGCCGGTGCCGCCGCCGCTGCCTCCGGCAGATGTGTCCTGCAGGCAGTGCCGAGCAGTGCCGCGCCCTGTGCCCTAGGCGGGGTCCGGGCCGGCCCGGGCCGCCGAGGCCATGTGCAGGAAGTCACAAATGTTTTTAGTGGGTTTCGCTGTCACCCGTGTCCGTGTCGGGGCGCAGTGTGCCCGGCCTGGAGCGGCCGCCGCTGCTGCTGCGGTAGTGGTGGTGGTAGCGAACGCGTGCTGCTGCCACGACCACCGCCGCAGCAACAGCAACGGCATACCGTCGGGGGCGGAGGCAGCGGCAGCACAGGCAGGGGATGTTCCTGGCGTTGCCGCTCCGCCTCGCGCCGCGTTCCCGGAACCAGGAGGGACTGGGCGGCGTGGCGAGGGCGTGGCCGTCGGGGCCGGGGCAGCACAGTCAGGGTGGGCAGTTTTGACAGGATGATGGCCCGTACGCACTGTTCACGCGGTGCTCCAGTCATCAAAACCTTCGAAATGATGTTTTTATTAACTTCTAGGGCCAAGGTACAGGAAAAGGTCGCGCAGGGCGCCAATACGGTTTTCCCGTGGTTGGTAGGCAAAGTCAATGTTTTCGGACTTCTAAAAAAAAAAATATGAATTTGAATTTGATGCGTTTTAAGCTATAAATCGCGGTCCAGCCCGTGGTCACACTGCAGGCCCCAGGGGAGAGAGAAAAAAATGAGCCGCAAAAAAAAAAGAATATGTAAAAAAACCGAGAGTGGAAAAACAGACGAGTGACGCGGCGCGAACACAACCCGCTGACCGCAGCCGCAGCGGCGGCGCCGATGGAATTAATTAAATGTGTTCCGAAAATCGCAGCCGCCGCGCCGGGTTCGGCGGTCACGCGGAGAGTATGGAGTGGCGGACAATAATTTTGTGCCAGCAGGCGCGCGGTGGTGTGGGCCGGTGACGTCACCGCGGGTGTCGATGACTCGTCGCGTGGCGGGGCGTGGCCGCACGGCCCGCGACGGGGGACTCAGGGTACGGCACGCACGCGGCCACGGCTGGACACGGCGGTGACAGGGCGGCCAACGAATAATCCGTGGCGCGGCGCGGCGTGGCGTGGCGCTGCGCTGCGCGACCGAGGGGCGACGTCTAATCGCTAAACGCCCCTCCCCTCCCCTCCCCTCCCCTCCCGGCTCGGCGGCCCTCCTCGACGCGTACGTGCTTACGCCGCTTGGCTGCCCTCGGCTCGGCCCCGCGGAGCGCACAGGGCGACGTCGACGTCGCCGTCGTCCGAGGGCTGGATTATGGCGCGGTCCTCGTCCCTCTGCAGTCCCCCTCGCCTCCCCTCCCCTCTGCCCCGCGGCCCTGCTGCACACCCCAGGGCCTAACGCAGCCCGCAGCGCGGGGCCGGGGAGCGCCAGGCTGGCGCCCAGCGCCGCGTCGGCGGCCTCCCCCACCCCCAGCCAACCTCATCCCCTCGCCGTCCGTCTCCACCGCCCCGCGGGCCGCGGCTACCCTGCACAGCAAAAGCCGCGGCCCTCCCTGCGGGCCGCGTTGCCGCCGTTGCCGCCGTCGTCGTCGTCCACCTGCACCCGCGGACGCCGTGGTGCGTCCTCAGCCCGCAGCGCCCCGTGTGCCAAAACGACCACCTCGTTGTCGCGGACCGTGAGTCAGAGCTGACGGCGGCCTCGCCGGACACGACTGCTGACTGCGCCGCGGCGGCGGCTCGGCAGGACGCGCGGCATGACGGCGACCCCGTCGTCGCGGCGCGGCGCGCGGCCCCGCCTGACCCCGCGGCCGCGACACACACGCGCGGCGGACGGTCGCCGTCGGCGAGGGGAGTGGCGGAGGGGAGTGGTCACTGCCCTGCCAAGTCTAAGTAGACGGCGGGGCGGGGCGGGGCGGGGCCGGGCGATGGCATCAGGACCCCGCCGAGGCCCGCGGCGCGGCCCGGCGCGGCGTGGCGGCGTGCTGTGCATGCGTTCGATGCCGCGGGGAGCGCGGGAGGGGAGGGGGAGGCGGCCGCGGGACGCCACGTGGACCAAGATAGAGGCGTCCGCGGCACCGCGGCCCGCGGCGATGACGAGGCCCACCGCGGCGCTCGGGCCTCCGGGGGGCGGCCCGTAAGCGCGGTGACGGCGCCGCCGCGGGACATCAAACGGACGCGAACAGGAGCCGCGGACCGGGGACCCGACAGGGCATTCCGCGAAGCCTAAATCGGAAGTGGGCGGAGACGACGGTGGAAAAGCACGGCGGGGACGAAGGGGAGCAGAGAGCGGAGAGGAGAGACTGAGATCGGTGGGGGAGCGCCACTGAACACTGAGTGGAGTTTCGGGAACGTCGTCCCGTCGCGGACCCGACGCCAGACGCCCGCGGCCGCGGCAGCCGCGGCGCGCGGGTCGGTCCGGACCGGGGCGACCGCGACCCACATAGGAAACACGACACCCGCGCGACAGGGGCGTCGGCTGGGGGGGGGGGGGCGGTCACAGAGGTCAGACCGCGGCCGCCGCGCCATTCCGCGTGCCCGGCTGTGCCCCGGCAGCGCCGCCGCCGCCGCGAGTACTATCTACAATATATCGCGTCGCGGGTGCAGGAGGGGGGGGGGCGGCAGTGTTTTACTTGGAGGGCGTGCAGACATGCAAACAGACGGGCGGGCGGACGGGCAGGCTGGGGGGGGGGGGGGGGGGAGCAGGGACCATGACGAGGGACTTGGTGGTGGTCGCGGCAGGCTGCGGCGCCGGCCGGGGCGTCGCCATGTGGCGCGGCGCGGGGCGGGGCGGCTCGGGACGGCATTACCCGCACGGCGCGACGGACGCAGTGCGCCGTGGCGCGCCGTGCCGTGCCGTGCCCGCCGCGCTGCGTCGCGACGCGGCGTCGGCTCGAATGGGCCGCCGAGCACCACGGCCGCCCCCCCCCCCCTCCCCCTCCGAGGGCCTAGGTACAGTCCGCACTGCCAAATACACGCTGCCGGCCCGCATGGCGTCGGACGCTGCGGGCTGCGCCGCCTGGGCCTCAGCACTGCTCAGCACTGCTCAGCACAAAGGAGTGCCTTCGGCGGGCTCCTTGGCGGGCCGGACTCCAGAAGGTCCCGGCACGTCGTCCACTCTGCTCTCCTCCTCGGCGGCGCGCGGCGTGACCCGGGACCTCGGCTCGGCGAGCAGGTGTCGGGTTCGCGGTGTAGTTTGTGCCGAGGAGGGTAGAGGGAGAGAGAGAGAGAGAGAGAGAGAGAGAGAGAGAGAGAGAGAGAGAGAGAAGGGAGAAGGTAGAGACGGGGGTGCTGCTGTGCGCCCTCGGCCAGCAGGCAGGTCCACCACCATCCCACCCCTCTGCGCCAGTCCGCGCCGCAGCAGAGAGAGAGAGAGAGAGAGAGAGAGAGAGAGAGAGAGAGAGAGAGAGAGAGGGAGCGCTGGCGTTCTCCGAGGGTTGCGCTGCGGGGATGGGGACGAGGAGGGACAACGGGGCGCTCGCCTGCCTGACCAGCACCCTGCCTGCCCCTGCCTCTCTCTCTCTCTCTCTCTCTCTCTCTCTCTCTCTCTCTCTCTCTCTCGCCGTGCCCGTGCCGTGTCCGCGGCGTGGCCGTGCCCGTGCTTGCCGGCTAGCGCGACGCCGCCGGCTTGGACCCAATCCCTTGTTAATTAGCGGAGACCTAGGAACGCCCGGCCCTGCCCAAGCCGGCGCGGACCCCGGACCCCGGCGGCCCCGGCTCGGCTCAGCTCCCTCGCGCAGGCCCTCCGTCGTGTCGTGTCGGCCCGGCTGCTCTGGGCTGCGCCGCCGCCAGCCGCCAGCCGCCACCGCGTCTTCTCCCACCCCCACATCCCTCCGCGTTCGTCAGCGCCGCATTCCTCACGTCGTCGGCCTCCTCCTCCTCCTCCTCCTCCTCCTCCTCCTCCTCCTCCTCCTCCTCCTCCTCCTCCTCCTCCCCCCCCGTGGTCATCAACGCCGTCCTCGTCCACCCCCTCGCGCGTTCGCCCCCGAGTATATATATCGTTCCGAATGGAAGCCGCGACCAGCCAGCTTTAGTCACCTTAGTGCCGCTGATCGGCAGATTTGACCGGCCCGGGGGGTAGGGTTGTGCTTTCTCCGTTTATCTGCCTCACTCCTTCTGAGAGAGAGAGAGAGAGAGAGAGAGAGAGAGAGAGAGAGAGATGGAAAGGGGGAGGAGTGATTGTATGTGTGTGTGTGTGAGTGAGTGTGTGTTAAGGCACAAACAGTGAATTTTGCGGGTGTGCGGGGGTCCGTGCAGTGTACCGCAGCGCCTGCTGGGCGTCGTGGCCAGTGTCGGTCCCGGTCGTCCCTCCCCTACTCCCCCCCCCCCCCCCCCCCCCCCCCCCCCCTCCCCCCCCCCGACGCCCGACCTGGTTCCTCTTGGGCTGTCCGGCCCCGGCCTGCCCGCTGCCCGCACCCCCGCCGCGCCCCTCCCCTTCTCCTCCTTCTCCTTCTCCTCCACCCCGCGACGCCCGCGGGCCTTCGCCGTCGTCCCGTCCGGGGGTCCGCGCCGGCCCCCGCGCTACACGCCACGCCGTGCCCGGCCTGGCCGCCGGGCCCTGCGCGCCCCGGAGTCCGCTCCGCTCCGCACCGCTCCGCACCCGGCCTCCTAACTATGTATGCCATCCATGCCGCAGCCCCCCGCCTCCGCCCCCGCCGCCGCCACCCCGGCGGCCGCCCCTAGCACAGCACAGGCCTGTCATCAACTCCCCCTCCCCCTCCCCCCTCCCGCATCCCCTTTCTCCGCCAGCGCTCTCTCCCTTTCCCTCCCTCTCCCCCTCCTTTATCGCCCCCGTCTCTCCCCCACCCCTCGCCCCCGCAACATTTTGTCAGCAAACTCCCAACTTATTCCGCGTGTCTTCAAATTCTTCCGCGCCCCCCTCGCGCGCGGGTTGGAGGCGTCGCTGCTGCGGCGGCGGCGGCGCGGCCACTCCGGCATTTTTGATGTGCCCGAGCGGGGTGTCATTTCACGCACCATGTCCGCGGCCTCTGCTCTGCCCGCCCCTCCTCTCCGCCGGCGGATCTCGGCGCCCGTCGCGGCCTCGGCCGCCTCGGCGCGGCGCTTGCTGGCCGAGGCCGGCCTCATCGTGATGCAGGCGGGGGACCACGGCCGGGGGCTCGGCGGGGTCGGCGGGGACGAGGGGCGCCGGCGCCGTGAGATTATGCGTCTCACGCCGGCCGGGGCTGCAGGACGCGCAGGAGGGCGCGGCGGAGGTGGGGGGCGGACGGGCGTCCGGCCCCGGGTCCGGCGCGGCGGGACGCGGTGGAGGCCCGGAGCCTGGACCCGGAGGCTGCGACGGCCGGGGGGTCACGGGGGAGAGGCCCCGGCCAATCTCAGCCGCCACCTGTGCCGCGGGGACAGGACACGCCAGGACGACGGAGGACGCCGGAGGACGCGCGGATCGGAGAGTGCGTCGGAAGTGATGACCATCAAGGCCCCCTCTGCCTCCTCCACCTCATCCGCCCTCGCGTATTCCAGAGGAGAGGGAGACGAGGCGCGCCGCTGTGTTGACCGCCGTCTGTCCCTCTCGCACCTCCTCGACCGCCGACCCTCACGGCCGGCGCCGAGGGTGCGTCGTCGTAGTAGCAGAGTCCGCAGCAGCGGGCCGGGCCGGGCCGGCCACCGGGACCGGAGCTTGCAGAAATCCCCCCCTTCCGGCCGCGGGGGCGTCGGAGGACCAGGAACCCCCGCCGAGGCCGCCGCCAATCCGGGGAGAGCAGCGGAGAGAGAGCCAGAGAGAGAGAGAGAGAGAGGAGCAGGGAAGGGGTGGGCGAAGGCAAGGCGAAGCAGGCCGAAGGGGGATGTTGTGACTTTGCTGACAGCGACGGGGTGTTGGGAGGAGGAGGGAGAGGAGGGAGAGAGGGGGGGGGACACGTTCAGGCGGTGGATTTCACACGGGTCGGCGTCGTCGAACTCGTCGGCCGGTTATTCGGGTCGGCGGCGCCCGCGTTTGGCGCATGCTGCTGGAAATTTCGCCAACGTCAGCGAAGGGCGCGCGGACCTAACCTAACCCCGGAGGACCCCGGACGCGGGGCGCCTCATCTGGGATCCTCACGGCGTGAGCCATGATTTCGCCCCCCCCCCCCCTCCCGAACTTCCCTTTGGAGATCCCCAGCAGGCGCGGTGGTGGCGGCGGCGTTTGTCGCAGGCGAGTGAAAGGCCAGTCATTAGATCGCTTAACAAAGCGCCCCCGCAAGACCCCTCCTCCCCCGCCCCCATCTCCTTCACCCGGAAGAGCCCAGCTGCCCTCTTTGGCGGCCGTGCTTCCCCCTTCCCCATTCAGGCCACAAAGTACCTTTCCTTTAAGAAGATATGTGCCAGATTTTTTTTTGTCGCTAGAACTATGTAGGATTTCCAGCGCAAGGTGAGGGTTCTTCTGACGCGGCACGCGACTGTACGGGCTGATGCGCGTTTTTGAGGTTAGGACCGTTACGTCTTCATGTCTACCAAAAATAGGCCAGATTTGGCCGCCATCTTGATTTTGAGCTTGGTGGTGGCGCGGGAGGCTCTGTAGGCCTGGCCCAGCTAAGCGGCACGCGGCACGGCCTCACCTCCACCCTCCGCGCCCGCCTCCGAGGCCCCCAACCCCCCGCGCCCCGCGCCGCGCTAAAGTCCGGTCGGCGCCGCGCTGCCAGCGGGGCCCCCGCGTGCCCCGCCTAACCCACAGCCGCCCCGGCCCAGCAGCCAGCCAGCCGCCAGCCAGCCTCCGACCACCGCTTGCAAACTCTAATCCTGGCGCTCGGAGGAGGACAATTAGTTCATTTTGTGATAGTCCACTCAGCGGAAGAACCCCCTGCGCCCCACCGGGCCCCGCCGGTCCCGGAGGGGCTCCAGATCCCCGGCCGTGGCTGCCTTTGATCAATCGGCTACCACGAGGCTAGGGAGGCAGAGCGGTACAGGCACAGGCCGGGCCGGGCGGCCACGGCCGTCGCCCTCCCGCCTCCTGCCTCGTCAGCCAGGTCCTGGAAGGTCCAGCGGGTGGCCCTGGAGGACCCCGTCGGCACCCCGCCGTACCTTGGCGGCGGCCGAGCAAAAGGCCGACGCTGGCCCGGGGCTCATCACATCACTTAAGTCCGGCGCCAAACGCACCGTAATCGGAATGGAAACAATCAAAGGAACCGCAGTCCGGGTCCGGGACCCGCCGCACCGCGCCGCGCCACACTCCACCTTTTTGCTAATTACCGGCGCGACCGCACCGCCGCCGCAGCCGCCGCTCTTCAAAAGCGTTTTGTTGATAGTAATGCGCTGCAATCTGCGCCTCACGCTGCCGCCGCCGCCGCCACCGAGGTAAAAGTTTATTAGCCTGGCTATAGATACGCAGTCGGCGGCGGCGGCGTGGCGTGTGTCGTTTGTTCTTGTTGCTGTTTTATGTTTTTTTCTTTATTTTGCGATCCCCCCTTTCCCCTCGCTGCTCTCTGTGTGTGCCGTTGCGCGTGCGGCTGCTGCTGCTGCTAGGCGTAAAATCATCACCTGGGAGCCGTGTGTACACACACACACACACACACACACACACACACACACACAGAGCCTCCACCACGTTAATGCATACTGATTATACCCCGACGCGGCTGGGGGGTGAGGGGGTGTCTCTCTAAAGCTCCGCAAGCGGACCCGGCCGGGGCCCCGCCCGAAATATAATTTTTTTTAAGAGGCAAAAGAAACACTGCAGTGCCCGTTTTTTTTATTATATTACTACGAGTGCGCGGCGCTCATGAAGCGTGGTGTGTCCCTCGGGGTCATCAGGGCGAGGTCCCGGACCGTGCCGGACCCCCCGGACCGTGCCGGAGACGATTGAAATAAAAAGTATATTGAAAACTAAACTAGGGGACTAGTTTTCAAAGTCTCCAAAAATTCCTAAAAAGAAATCAAAATTTTGAAACAATTTCAAAAAAATTTAAATGTAAAAATAATGCAAAGCTTCCAGTTGTTTTTGAATTTTTTTTATTACTACTGTTACCTCTGAGGGAGTTGTTATGGACCCCTCGGACCATGCCAAAGCGTCGCACCACCGCGGCAATAAGGAATTTTTGCGATTTTTTGCCTGCTGGCGCGAGCGCAGCCCCGTTTCTGTGCAAAAAGTATAACTCATCGAGCGGCATGATGGCATATGTACGGCGGGGGCACTGCATGACGTCTTAGTATAGCGGGGTGTAGCGCCGCGGCCGGGCAAAGTGACCACTTGTTGACCGGCCCGGGGCTTTCTTTATATTGCACCGGGATACGTTACGCTCCCCGCCACGCCCCGCCCCGCCCGCGGCCCGCGCTCCCCTCGCCCGTCTGGCTCTGGAGAGAGACGCGTCGTCGGCGGCGGCGTCTCGGCCGCGTAAAACCCCCTCACCGCCGCCGACGCCGTGCCGCGGCGCCGTAAAAATGACCCCTCGCCGACGCCGCCGCCGACGACGACGATGACGTTCGCGAGGTTGACCGCCACGACGACGACGGACAAGTGACCACCACGACCACGACGGCGACGGCGGCGGCTTGTCGCGTGTCCGGGGCCCGCGTCGTATATCCGGAATACGGGCGGTAAAGTCATCATCATCACCACCACCACCACCTCCGCCGTCACGACGCGGACGACGGCGGGGAGGGCGAGGGCGGGACCCCCCGCGGAGAGCGTCTCGCGGGTCGCCCTGGCAACGACGCGGGGGGCCCGGCGACGGCGGCGGGCGTGTGGGTACTGTACTCCACTTGTTGGCACCCTCCCCCCCCCACTGCCGCCGCGCGGGAGGAAAGGTAGCGGCGCGTACCGATACCCAATGTGAATGTGAATCCGCCCCACCACCAGCAGACGGCCCGCGGGGAGAGGAGGGACGCCCCCGACCACCCCCTCGGCCGCCACCGGCGCCGCCACCCACCCCCCGGCCAAAGCAAAACAGCAAAGCCGCAGTTTGCTTTTCACGTTTGTGCATGATTTATCCTGGGGGAGGGGGTTGTTTCCGTGGCGCCGGCAGCAGCGTCCCCCCCCCCCCCTCCCCCTCCCCCTGCGCAGTCCGGGCCGGCGCCGCAACAGGTGGGGGATATATATCTCGTTTTCAAATGGCAGCACTTGCCACTTTCCTTTCTGGGCCTGCGCTCCACTCGCTCGTTCTCTCTCTCTCTCTCGCTCTCGCTGCTACCCCCGCCCGCGCCGGTGGATAGGTCGTGCGGGCCTCGTTGGGGTGGGTGGGGGTGCGGCGGGGCGCTGCCGCTGCCGTTACCGTTTCCAGAGCCGGCCCGCGGCGGCGCCGTGCCACCGAGTTCATTCAAGTACCGTCCAGTCTCGAAATCGGAGGACGTTGGCTCAAAAACCGGGGCTCAACGAGGCTCAAAAGCTGTAAATTGTTGGCCGGATTGGTCGCTACGCTATGCGACGGAAGGCTATACAGTTCCTGAGTTCCTATCTGGACAGCCATAATGATGTGTGTGTGTGTGTGTGTGTGTGTGTGTGACGGGCACGAGCGCACAGCGGTGGGGGTAAAACTGTCACTGCCCCGTGGCGCGGCGCGTGTTGGCCGGGCTCTTTATCACATTCATAATTGGAGCATCATGAGTGTGATGGCCAATTTGTCGCGTGGCTAAGGAGCACGGCGGCAGCAGCAGCAGCGGCACAGCACCGCGCAGGGTGAGCAGGTCGAGAGGGGGAGCTAGGGGTCTGAAAGGGGTTAGGTTAGGGCAGGTCGTGTTGCACAGCGCGTCGTTTTGCGCGCATGTTACGGTTTTTTTTTTTTTGCTCTTATTGCAAAGTTGGCGGCGCTGACAGCGTCCAACGCGCAACGCCACGCGCCCGCCAAGCGGCCGGGATTTATTTGCGTGCGGGCCGTTGGAGGCGGCGCCTCTCGGTGCTTTTACTCGCGTCAGATTCGCGAACACGGAGGTCGTGTACTAGTAGTCCAGCCTCGAGGCCGCGGCGGCAGTGGCCTCGTGGCCTGTCACCGGGAGCGGCTCCCGGCCGGTGGTTACTCTGTACACCTTAATTGTGCCGGTGCCGGCGGTGTCGGCGTGCCGGGGGCGGCGTCCACGACCACGCCGTCCTCGACGTCGACGGCGCCGGTATCTCGGCGACGTGATCGGCGGCCGCGCCGTCGGCAAAAAGGGTGAAGGGCCGCCTCCGAGGACGCAGACGTGCGGGGTGGACTGCACAGCCACCGCCGCCGCCGCGCCGCGCGGGTCGCAGGCCTCTCTCTCTCTCTCTCTCTCTCTCTCTCTCTCTCTCTCTCTCTCTCTCTCTCTCTCGGGTTATTCAGACGTGACTCGCCCGCGGTGCCGGTGCCGGTGCACGCACCCCCAGGAAGTGAGCCCTTGTGCGCTGCCAGGCGCGGCTGCGGCCGATGGGAAAATATTACAACCGCGACGTTACTCTCATAAAGAGAGCGCGCCCGCGAGCCGCGCTACATATAAGTATCTCCATCTCCGTCGCGCTCGCGCTGCGGATTATACTCGCCATCCCGCTCGCACCGCCGCAGATAATCTTTCATTTGCCTCCGCGGCCGCCGGCCGCGGTGCGTGGGATTTGCATCGGCGCGGTGCGCTTGCTTCCTCAACGGCGGCCAGCTTCCGTACTTGAGGCCCCCGCCGCCGCCTGCCCTCCCCGTCTGTCTGTCCACCTGTCCGTCCAGCCGTCTGCCTGTCTGTTCGTCCTCCTACTTTGGATTCGCCTCTTGTTCGCGGAGGAGGAGGAGGAGAGGGAGGAGGAGGTAACAGCACGGTCCGCCGTCGGCGACACATCCATATTGCCCACCCAGGTGGAAGCGGCGGCGGCGGCGCCGCGGGTCTTTGCACCTCCGCGTCGTCCCCCCACTCCACCCCGCCAAAGACACGCCGCAGCCGCCGCCGTGCAGCGAAACTAAAACCCCGCGCTCAAAATAATACTGTGCGCCGGCGGCGGCCGACCGACCGACCGACCACCGTCCGGCCGCACACCTGCCGGCCCGCCGCCCCGCCGCCCTCCTGTGGTTATTCTCAGAGCGGCGCGGCCACAGCGGCGATCGGACCGGACACTATTGGCAGTGCAAGCGCAGTGTCGTCTACTGCTTATGTAGTGGCAGCGCCTCGGAGGCAGGCAAACCCGCCGGGCCGGAGTGCGAAGCGGGCCGGCAGAAAAAGAGAGAAAGCGCGCGCGCGCGCGAGAGAGAGAGAGAGAGAGAGAGAGAGAGAGAGAGAGAGAGAGAGAGAGAGAGAGAGAGAGAGAGAGAGAGAGAGAGAGAGAGAGAGAGAAGGGGATGGTCGTTTTCGTCGTCGTCTTTTGCATGACGCTTTCGGCCGATTGGCGAGTGGGCCGGATGGGCACGGTGAGGTGCGCGGTGCGGCCCCTCGCCTCTCCTCGCCCCGCCTCACTATATCGGTGATGTCCAGTGGTCCATGCGCGGCACGGCGCAGGCCTAGTGGTGGTGGTGCGGTGCTCACACACGTTAGGGGCTGGCCAGGAGCCGCCCCGCATACCTCCCCCCCCCCCCCCCCCCCCCGGGTAGTAGTATGTGGTCCGCATCGGGCGGGCGCGCTGTGCGGCATGAGCATGGGCATGGCATGGCATGGCGTCGGACGGGAAGCGAGCGAGGACCTCAGGAGGCGGCCCCCTACACACACGCTCTCTCTCTCTCTCTCACACACACACAGGGGGAGGTTCGACACACTAGACGCGAATAGTGCGCACAGAGCAGGCAGGCCCGGCCCCCGGCCCGGCGCGGCGCGGCACGGGGGTTAACTAGGTGTGTGGCGCCGCGCGGCGCCGTGCGGGGCGCCGGCGCCGCACATGCCATCGGCGCCATCGCCATCACATCCCCTCCCCTCCCCTCCCCTCGCCTCTCGGCTTGGGCTTGGCGCTTCGGACCACCGCGCCCGTAATTATAGCGAGGCTGTCCGGGACCCGGACGACGGGGACGTGCGAGGAGGGGCTGCGAGCCTCCATGCGCGGCCGCGACGAGGGGTTGGACCCCACCTCGCCGCCGCCGCCGCCGCCGCCGACGCCGAGACCGTCGACCGACGACGCCGTCGTGTTGTTGCTGCAGGGAGGGTCCCCTCCCCGCTGCGTGGTCGTCAGGGGAAGGAGGGCGGTGGGGGAGGGGGGGGGAGGGGCGGGGGCTTGCCTTTGCCTGACCCGGCGGGCTTTACGGGGGGGGGGGCGCCTGCGATCGCTTATATTGGAGGCAGGGCAGTACAGATAGAGGTGAGGCACGTGTGTGTGCGTGTGTGTGTGTGTGTGTGTGCGTGTGTTACAAGAAAGGAGGTATATAGGACAACAGATAAAGTAAAATGCCGTTACAGAAAACACTGGGCCGACATAAAACTCAGCATGCTGGGTGTGTGTGGGATAACATCCCGGATCTACGTCACCCATAACCTGACCTAACCAAGTCAACATAATCTAATCTCGCCTAAGTTGATCTAACCTAACCTCTATCGTTCATCCTCATTACGCAGGTATCAACAACGCGATGTGTCGTTGCGTTCTCGTTGCGTCTGCGTGTGGCGTCGGATGTGGTGGTGGTGGTAGTGGTGGGGGTTGTCGGTAAGCCCGCGCTGTGTGCAGCTCGGCGTAGCGTGCGGTCCGCGGGGAGGGTAAGGGGGGGGGGGGGGTGTAGGCCGGCAGCACAAGCTTTGGCTGTCATGGCAGGAAGCGGACCCCACAGCGGGCCGCGCGGGGCGCGGGGGCGCGGTGTGCGCGTAGCACCTCCAAGTTCCCGGACCGCGCCGCGCGGCGGGGCCCCCGCGGGGGTAAGCCGCCCCGGGGGGTGCGTGCAATGACGGCTCGGCCCCCGCGGCGGCGCGGCGCCGCAAAGGCGTGTACACCGGAAAATGTGGATCACGGCAAAAAGTGGGCGTGGTTCTTGTGTGTGTGTGTGTGTGTGGATTTTAATTCTACGTGAAAATTATACGGATGCGAGTGCTGCTCGGCGGCTGTTGTCGGGGGGTGTTGTCCCTCGTCGGACAGGGTAGCCCGGGGAGGCCGTGGGTGGCGGCCCGGCCGGCGGCGGCGTCCTTCGAAGGCTGCGCCTGCTGCTGTCCAGCCCAGCATGGCCCGGGGCCCCCGCAGCCCCCGCAGCCCCCCCGCCTGCAGGGGCCCTGTAGTACCAAGGGTTTCCCTTCGCCGCGAGCGGAGGGGGCGGGGGGCGTGACGTAGCCGAGGCGCGCTGGGCCCCGCTGGGGGGCACGCCGCACGGGGGGCGCCATCGTGGGACGTGGTGGGGCGCCGTGGGGCGCCGTGGGCCCCGCGTTATTGGGGCCTCTGCTGCCGCCGCGCCGCCGCCGTGCCGCTGCCGCCGCCGGCCCCGGGACGTCGCTGCCAGGGTGTGTCCCACACTGCGAGGAAAGTGCGCGCGGAGTCAAGGCAGAGTAACGCAGCAGTGCTGCAGCCGCGGCAAGAAATGCCACTCTCTTTTGTTTTGGACGGCGATTTTCGTGGCGGGAAAAACAATATAATATGCACATTTTTAAAAACGCAAAAACATAAAAAATACTTGTTTAATTTTATTTTACACCTGTTTGTTTCCCTGTCTATCACGGCGCGCATGTTCTGCTCAAACTGATTTTTTTTTGGCATGTCGGCGCTGAGGTCAGTGACACGACAGCCACGGCGAGGCAGAGAGGCGCTGGATGTGTAGGGGGGCGCGGCTGGCTGCCTGGCTGCCTGCCTGCCTGCCTGCTGCCTGGCTGGGTGTGAGGGGTGGGCTCGCGGCCCCGCGGCCTCGCTGTGCGCGCTCCGCGAATTAGAGCGAGAGCGGCGCGCGGCGCGGCCTCTCCCCGTCTCTCTCCCTCTCCCAAGTTTGGGTCCTAGTTGGGTAGAATCGCCCCCCGCGGCGCCTCGCGGCATTCCCGCGGCGTTGGGGAGGGGGAGGGGAGGAGAAGGGGGGCGCTGAGGCTGGCACGATAGTACGGGGGCCGCGGGGGCTGCGGGGGCAGCGGGGGCCCCCGTCCCTCCCGGGGTTAGGCTCGGGGTCCACCAGCGCGGCGTCAAGCGCGGATTCTAGTGGTGTACTAGCAAACTAGCATAGCGGACCCACCCACCCCACCCGCACACCCCTCAAAAAAAAAACCAAAACTCCATACCCGCCACCCGTCATTAATTGTGCGTGTTTTTCGCTGGTTCTCTTTCTTTCTTCTCATTTCCCTTCCTTTTCTCTTTCGTCTCTTGCCTTTCCCTCCCTCCCTCCCTCCCTCCCTCCCTCGGAGGTGTGGCAGCCGCTACAGCCAACCCCCCCTGCCTGACGCGGCTGCCGCTGGGTCCGTGGGTCCGCGGCGCCGCACCGCGGGGCTGAGAGGCTCGGGCTGCGCGGGTCCCCGCCGGGCCCCGGTCCCGGAGGCCCCTCGGACCCGCGGGCCGGCGGCACGGCGTCCAATAAGGGGCTGACTGCTGAGATACGGGAAGTAGGGTCGCCCCGCCTGCCAGCCCTGCAGACCCTGCGGCCCGCTCTCTCTCTCTCTCTCTCTCTCTCTCTCTCTCTCTCTCTCTCTCTCTCTCTCTCTCTCTCTCGCGTCCCTTTCGTCCCTCCGTCCCTTCGTCCCAGCAGCAGCGCCCAGCGGGGCCCAGCGGGGTCCGGCCCGGCCGCGAAAAAGGGAAGGGGGTCGACGGGGGGGCGGCAGGCCTCGATCGCCCTCGGCCTCTCTCTCTCTCTCTCTCTCTCTCTCTCTCTCTCTCTCTCTCTCTCTCTCTCTCTCTCTCCTGGCCAGAGGCCTGCCGACGCTGGCTGCCGCCCAGCACAGAGCACCCTCGGCCTCACCCCCCTCCCCTCCCTCCGGCGCCCCGTGGCCCTCTGGGGGGGTCCACTGTCAATAACCGTTGAACCTCGAATTTACGTTGAGCGCGGCACGGTGTGGACACGATTTCCCCCTCCGGCCAGCTGACTTATCGCCACGCCCTTATATACCCGCCCCCCCCCCCCCTCCTCCTACACCCGCGGTCCCCGCGTCCCCGCCGCCGCCGCCGCCGCCGCCGCCGCTACATGACGGCCAACGCACAATAATACCCCCCCGATTACAGCTCCAAAATCGAGCCCCATGAACTGATCCCGCAATTAATCCATCTTCATACACCCCCGCGACCCGTGTCATTACACAGCACACACACGCACGCACACACACACACACACACACACACAAATGGATGAGCAGATTATGAACCTTGTGAAATCGTTACTGCAATGTTGCAGCAGCAGCGGTGGTAGAGATTGTGTGAGGAACACCCCCCCCCCTCCGGGCCGCACTGACCCCCCATAAGACACGGGGCTCGACGTTCCCGTCGTGGTGACCCCTCGCGGCCACGGTGGCAGCAGTCGGACCTGCAGTGCCGCTAGTTCTCTGTCTCTCTCTCTCTCTCTCTCTGTCTCTCCCCGCTCCCTCCGGCCGCCCCGGAGGGGTGCGGGTGCACACGCAATAAGGGTTGGTCGGACGCCAGGACACGGTGTGCGGGCATCGCGGCCCCCGCTGATGAGGGGAGGGGAGGGTGTGGGTGCGGGGGCGGGGAGGGGCCGACGGCGACGGGGTTGTGCTGACCGCCCCGCGCCGCCCCGCCGCCCCTCGGCTTGGCCTGGCCTGGCCTGCCTGGCCGGCCTGGCCTGCGAGGAACGCGGCCTGACTACGAAGTATACTCTGCCACGGCTGATGCCGGCCGGAGCCCCGGGCGGAGGCGCCGCCGCCGAGGCGGGAGACCGGCCGACCGACCCCGCGCGACCAACCCCCGCAGCCTCCTGCTGCTCCTCCTACCGCCGCCGTCCTCCTCATTCTCTCCGTCTCCCGTCCTCTCCTGCGTCATCGCCGTCTCCGTCTCTTTCTCTCTCTCTCTCTCTGTCTGTCTCTCTCTCTCATCTTGGCCCGGGGCCCAAGTGGCGGTAGGCGCAGTGCAGCGCGCCGCGCAGCGGTGATCCACGGTCCACCGCGACGAGGCGAGATCACTAAAGGGAAAATAAAAATGCGTCAGAAGTAAAATTTTGAAATTTGAAATAATTTTTCTTTTTAACGTTCCGGGTTCTGAATCTAATTTATACACAGAGGCTCGCGCCCGAGAAGGTGTGGCCGACGACTCCCGATCGGGAATGAAATCGGTGATCCTCAGAATGTCACGACCCCAGCAGGCGTCGGTCAGATCCGCGAACCTCGCCGAGACTTGACCGCTGTAAAACCTTCCCGCCGGGAACAGCCTGGAACAGCCCCGCAGTGCCGCGGGCCTCGGGGCCCTGGAGGAGGTGGGGGGGGGGGGGGGGTAGTGCTGCAGGGCGGGGGTGGGGGGCGGCGCCG
Organism: Megalurothrips usitatus; assembly: GCA_026979955.1. Taxonomy (NCBI): domain Eukaryota; kingdom Metazoa; phylum Arthropoda; class Insecta; order Thysanoptera; family Thripidae; genus Megalurothrips; species Megalurothrips usitatus. The sequence continues at coordinate 11,599,944 of CM049601.1, forward strand.
CGGCGGCCGAGCCGGACCGCACCTAATTTGTAGCTTTGCAGCGGCAGCGACCGGGCCAGCGGGGCCGGCGCCGCGGCGGAGCGGAGCGGGGCAAGACTCTCTGGGCTGCGGGCCGGGCCGACCCCGCCGCCGACCCCGCCGCCGACCTCCAGGGGGATGTTATGTTGAGCAGCAGAAACACAGCCCGGCTTGGCTTGGCCTCTGATGAAACAGCGTGTGCCAACAGAGAGGGGGTCGACGGGGGGCGATCCTAGCCGCCGACGGTGCCGGCGTGGCGTCCGGCCGGGGGCGGGCCTAGGGGCGGGCCTAGGGGCGGGCCTAGGGGCAGGCCTAGGGGCGGGCCGGGGGCGGACCGGGGGGTCGGGGCGGGAGTAACAAACGCGCGGGCGGTGGTCGCGCAGTGGCGCGGGACGGCCGGGCGCATTCATTAATTTTGGCTTGATGCGGGGCGTGGCGGGGCGTGGCGGCGTCGCGGCCACGCAGTGGGGAGGCAGTAGCGGCCGCTGCCACCCCCGCGCCGTGCCGCGGCGCCGCGGCGCGCTGTTCGCGGACCCTCCCCCACCCCCGCGCCGCGCCGCGCTCTGGCCCTGTCACTTTCCTTCCTCCCCCGCGGCCGCGGCGCGGCGCTCCCCCTCACGTCCCACGCCCCCGCCACCCCCGCCACCCCCGCCTCCCCCCGGCACGCCCGCCATGCCCCACGATATTGGGGTTCCATGCCAGGTCCAGCCGGCTCCAACGCGGCGCCGTCGCCCTCGCCAGCAGGCCCCTGCTCCCCGTCGTTGTCCTCACCGCCGCCGCCCCACTCCACCACCACCACCACGGGTACCACCATGGGCAGCACCATCGACCACGGCGACGACGACGGGGGCCTCGAGTCCAGCAGCACCACGGCGTCGGCGCCCCGGCGCCAATCCGCCGCTCGATTAACATTTAGGGACGGCGGGCGGGCCGTGCGACGAGGGTTGATTAATCCGAACCCGCGAGTCGGCGCGGAATGCAATCGAAATCACGAGGTGGCCGAGGCGCGCGGAGGGGACGGAGGAAGGGAGGGAGGGAGGGAGGGAGGGAGGGGGGCGCAGCCATCGCCGCCCGACGCCCCCGCCGCGCCACAAGTTGCTGATAAGAATGACCAACATCCGTTATTTGACGTGTCGCCTCGCAGGGAGAAGAGGCGGCAGCGGCCGCGCGGTCCGTCCGATCCATCGGAGGCGGGAGAGTGAGAGAGAGGCGGCGACATCCTTCCGGCCGGGCGGCACGAGGGGAGCGAGAGGGACGGAGCACGCACTCTCTCGTGTTTATTAATTGAACACCGATCCGGCACGCATACCTGTGCCGCTCACAACAGGTGGGGTCGCGGAAAGTATTCGCAAACTCTGCAGACGCCACGCCGCCGCCGCCGCCGCCGCTAATGACCCAAAATATTCCCCGGACGCATTCCTACTCTTGCTTTCCTTTCCTCTTTGTGTTTCCTCTTTCTTTTATTTCCCCTTTCTCTTTCCTCCTTTTTCGGTCCGCGAATTCGTTTTCTCTGCTGACAGTGCAGGCGTCGGCGTCGGAGGGGGTGCTCGCGGCGCGGGCGGAGCTGCGGGGGCTGCGAAGGCTCTGGCCGTGCTCCGGAGCCTGCGGGGGGCCCCCCCTCCCTCCCCCTCCCCCCTCCCTCCCTCCCTCCCTCCCTCCCTCCCTCCCTCCCTCCCTCCCTCCCTCCCTCCCTCCCTCCCTCCCTCCCTCCCTCCCTCCCTCCCTCCCGCCGACGCCGTCCCGTCGTCCTGGTGCAAAGAGAGCAGCGACGCCAGCCCCGCCAGGAAGGCCGCACCGCGCCGCGCTGCGCTGGCAGGGGTGGGCCGCGGGGCCGCGGGGGGTCCGCGCCGTGCCGGCCTCGCCCAGCACGGCGCGGCCTGCACCGAAGCCGCTCTCCTTTCCCTTGGATTATATTGATTAAGTTTCTGCCACTTTTTTCCTCCTTTGTTTTCATTAATTCTCTCTGCCGCCCCCGGCGGTTCTGCGCGTCCCCCGTCCTCCTCGTCGACGGCCCGCCTCTCTCTCTCTCTCTCTCTCTCTCTCTCTCTCTCTCTCTCTCTCTCTCTCTCTCTCTCCGTTCATTACGCTCCGCTCGTGTTACTTCCGAAGGCCTACCCCTCCCCCCCTCCGCGGCGCCGTGCCACGCCCCCCTCCCGCCTCTGGATTGTAATTGCTGATTCTTAGAAAAGAGACGGTTTTTTTAGTATTTTTTGGGGGAGGACTTGCTGCTGCTGCCGCCGCTGCCGCCGCCGAGTGTGGAGTGTTCTTGTGGGGCCAAAATCTTGCACACTCGTGGCGTGGCGTAGCGTGGTCATGTTTGTTGGCCGTCGCTGACTTGAAAATTCCGCCACCATACGCACGGTGTATGTGTGTCTGTGTGTGTGTGTGTGTGTGTGTGTGTGTTCGTTCTAAGGTACAAGGAAAAGGGTGTGCGTGCGAGCATGTGCGAGAGAGAGAGAGAGAGAGAGAGAGCAGGCGTCTGCCCGCGCGTTGCTGCAGAACAGCGGGGTCCTTTAAATTTTCCATCCGCCACCTTAACCTTCCCCGCGTCCCCTTTCTTTTTATCCGCGGCTCCGCGCGCGTCTTCTACTTCTTCGCCTTCTCTTTTCTCGCGCGCCCTCTCTCTGTCTCTGTCTCTCTTTTTCTCTTCCTGCTTGCATTCTCCTCTTTCTTATCCTTATTCCAAACTTTCTTCGTCTCCTTCTCTTCCTCCCCCCTTCGAGGCAGCAAGCGGGCAGGCAGGCTGGCAGCCCAGTGGTTTAGCGGGGGGTGCGAAATTCGCTCTCTTTCTCCCTGCCTCTCTGTCTCTCTCTCTCCCTCTCTTTTTTTTCCCTCCCCGCGTCGCTCCCCTCTCCTTCCCTTCCGTGTCCTTCCTTTTCCCTTTGCCTCATTTTCGCGCGGCGCCAGCGGATTTTCGCGAGGAGAGTAGTGGGAGGGGGGGGGGGGGGGGGCGGCGCTGCGCGGCATGTCCGTGCGGCGCGGGGCTGCCGGGGGCGGCCGGGACGACGCCGCGGGGGCGCGCCGCGGGGGTGGACGCCGCCGGGGGCGGAGGTGTACGCCACTCCGCGGGGGTGTGCGGGGCGGCGCGGGGGCGGCGCGGGGGCGGCGCGGGGGCGGCGCTTAGGCGGCGCTTAGCTCTCAGCTCCGCTCGCGTAGGGGGTGCCTCCGCCGTGCCTCCGCGCCGCCGCCGTGCCGCGCGCGGGGATGACCGTACCGTCCCCGACAAAAGCGCGGCAAGAGGGCAGCCTAGCAGCCCTGCCTGCACGCTGGTACACTCCCAGGCAAAAGGCAGCGGAGAGAGGGAGAGAGAGAGAGAGAGAGAGAGAGAGAGAGAGAGAGAGGCGCACACATATCGGTGAACAAACACGAGGGGCCGCAGAGGCACAGCAGCATTACGCAGCACATTGTCTTGCCGCCCGCTGTCCGCGCCGCCGTCGTCGTCGTCGTCGTGGTGCTCTTGTTGTTCGCGGCCCCCGCGGAGCTCGCCGTCGAAGCCAGGGGCGTAGTCAGGAAGAGGGGTGGCGCTGAGACCGGAGGCCGCGCGGGTCAGGCAACCCGCTTAGCAAACGCCTTAATGTGGGCAGTGAGCGCAGCACATCACACGCAGACACACACATACACACCTCCAAAAGCAGTGCCTGGCTAACGCCCCACGCGACGACAGCAACTTTCCGTGAACGAGGCGTGGACTCCATGTATGTTATGTACCTGCGATGCAGCAACGTGAGTATCTGCGTGTTATTCGGTGAGGTGAGAGCGTATAGTATCGCTGCACTGGTGGTGGTGGTGGTGGTGTGCGGGGTGCAGGCTGGCGGGCTGGCAGGCCGGTTCGGTGCGTGTGTGCGTGTACGCCCCCCCCCCCCTCCGACCCCCCCCCCCCAACCCTCCCCGCCCCCGCGGACCCCCAGCAGCGTGCCGTCAATACCTTGCAATCTCAATATCGGAAGCCGATATTGCAGACTCCGCGCGAGCCGCGGCGAGGCCCAGCGGCCTCCGGCTGCCTCCGGCCTCCCCTGCACAAGGCCTCTAGGGTGCCTGCGGCGGACTCCCCCCCCCCCCTCCCTTCTGGTGCGCCCCTAGCCCCCCCCCCCCCCCCTCCTCCCTCCTCCAGTATCCGTGCGGTTTTATTTGATTAATCTCATACATCCGGCGCCGACAGGTCCGACAGGTGTGCAGAACAGAGAAAGAGAGAGAGAGAGAGAGAGAGAGAGAGAGAGAGAGAGAGAGAGGGGGGGGGGGGGGGGGGGAGGGGGTGCAGAGCAGCGATGACAAACCCATTCACTGCCAGAAGTGACTCTGGAGCAGTACCAAACAAGTATGACAAACGTGAAAACAGTAATGAATTTTTCATCATCCTAAGCATGGTGTACAAAAACCCGCCCTCGAATAAAAAAAATATAATCACGACACGTTCCCCTGCTTGAATTTGGGTGTGTTTAGAAATCCCAGAGTGTGTGGTCCCCGTGCGGACTGCGTGGAGGTGTTGGCGAGCCGTGGACCCTGCGGGCGGCACCGCTCCGGCGCCTTCGCTTTACAAATTTAAATTCCGCGCCGCGCGTGTCTAATTGGATGGCTGCTGGCGGCACTGGCGGTCTCGGTCTAGGAGACGGGGACGCGGGGCGCGGCGCGGGGAGACCGGATGACCCGCGGGGCCCGCGGCCACGTCCCCACCCCCTCACGCGGCGCGACACGCGTCCGGCACACGCACACGCACACACACACACACACACACACACACACACGCACAACGCGCTGCTCAGGCCATTAATTCTTCTTGCGCACCGAGCCTTGCTTCGGCGGCCGGCTCCCTGCAGCACCACCACGGCGGCGCCACGCGGCGCGGCGGCCTCTCTCTCTCCCTCTCTCTCCCTCTCTCTATCTCCCTCTCTCCCTCTCTCTCCCTCTCTCCCTCTATCTCCCTCCTTCCCTTCGCCCCCACCCCCGCGCGCGCGCGCGCACCCCGCGGCCAATGTCCACTACTACTACTAAGTTGTCGAGAACCGGGCGTGGGCGGAGAGGAGGGGTTGGGGGTTGGGGGCTGCCGGCCTGCCGGGGCGGGGTAGAAGGGACGCGAGGCGAGGGCCGCAGCCTGCCGCAGCCCGCTGGAGTCTGCTGGAGCCTGCTGGAGCCGCTGGGGGTCCCGGCCACGCCGCGGCCACGCCACGGCCACGCCACGGCCACGCCACGGCCACGCCACGGCCGCGCCAGGCCAGCCCCGCTACGCGTCGCTAGGCGCTCCGTAAATCACCGGGCGGTGGCAGGGACGGCCAGGACCCCTGGCAGGACCGGGACCCTGCCAGAAGCCTGGAAACGCTGCCTCTGCCTCCGCCTCTCTCTCTCTCTCTCTCTCTCTCTCTCTCTCTCTCTCTCTCTCTCTCTCTCCGCCCTCGCGCAGGCTCCGCGTATCACTCCCTCTCTCTCTATCTCTCTCTCTCTCTCTCTCTCTCTCTCTCCCCACCATGGTCCGGCGGCAGAGGCCGAGGCCGAGGCAGCACGGCGGCGGCAGCGCACCGGGGCTGAGAATTACTGCACAAGTCTTCTCATCATCGGGCTGGGCTGCGCCGCCGCTGCCGCTGCCGCTGCCGCCGCCCGGCCCTCATTTTCTCTCTTTCTCTCTGTTTCAGGTAAGCGGCACCGGCAGCGCTGTAAGGACGTGTCGGAGCGCCCCCCCCTCTCCCCTCCCCCGCCAGCGGGCAGGGAGTATCATGCAAAAACTTTTTCTATCCCGCTAACTGCGAGTAACCGGCGATGCGCGGTGCGGTGACGACCCCCACCGCCGCCGCCGCCGCCGACCCACCCGCGTCCAGGATCCCGACGACGCTGGCGGCGGCCGGCGGCCAGCCATTTGCGTGGACGCTGCGGCTGACGCGGCCTGACGGGGGTCATGCCGTGGACACGGCCGGGGGGTGCGGAGGGTAGGGTGGGCGACGACGACGACCGGGGGAATGCAGGTAGTGGGGCGGGGGAGGGGGGGGGGGGGGGAGGCTGAAACTCGCGCTGCTCTCCAGAGGACCGCACCCTCCTTGAGCAGGGCCGGGCCGCAGGGGCCGCAGCGGCAGCGGCCGCACCGCCCTACACAGGCCGAAAACCCTCTCTTCCCCGACGCGCCGCCGCCGCCGCCGCCGCCGTGCGACTCTGTCGGACGGGGGCCGGGGCCGCGCCGAGGGTGGCGGCGGCGGCGGCGGCGGTGACGGTGGAGGTGGTGGTGGTAGTGGTAGTAGTTGGCGGTCGGGGTAAGGTCACCTTTGTCGGCGTCCCGGTCGCATCGCGTCGCCGTCAAGTCCACCCCCGACGCGCGCGAACCCCTTGCCGCCGTCGCCCCTCCCGTGAAGTGCCAGGAGGGAGAGAGAGAGAGAGAGAGAGAGAGAGAGAGAGAGAGAGAGAGAGAGAGGCGCAGCCGAGCGCAGCGGCGGCGTCTTTGCCCTCGCGGCCCCCGCGGCCCGCCGAGGACCCCGTCGAGGGGAGGCTGCGCCGGCCTTGCACTCCCCCGTCGTCGCCGCCGCCGTCGTCGCCAACGCGGCATCGAGTCCCCCCCGCGAAAATGTCACATCCCCCGGCAAACTTGGTGCGCGGCCGGTCGGCGCTGCCTGCCGGGCGGCGGAGGGCTGCGGGGGCGGCCTTTCTCCCTCTCTCCGTGTCCCTCACTCTCTCTCCCTCTCGTTCTCTCTCGCTCCTCATCTTTCCATCTTGCTCCCTCTGCCTCCCCCGGGGTGACGGCAGCAGCGGCGGCGGCAGGCTTTGGTTTGATTGCCGCCAAGGCAGGTTGCCTTGAGCGTTGTGCGTGTGTGTGTGTGTGTGCGTGTGTGTGTGGGGGGTGCACGCCCGCCCGGCCCGGACTGCTGGCTACTGCTTCCGAGCTGCAACTACCGCATGCCAGGGGTGTGTGGATATTGCCGTGGCGTACGTAGAAGGAGCAGTAGGAGCAGGAGGGGGTGGAGGTGGAGGAGGGGGAGGCGGTAGGGGGTGGCTTTGGCGGTGCAGGGGGGCTGCTGCTCTGCCAGGCCGCCGGTCTGTGCGGGAGGCCAGGGGGGCTGACTTCGCCGGGGGTATCTGGGAGGTGAGCGACAGAGACGGAGAGAGTGAGACAGAGAGAGAGACAGAGTTTGGGGACATTCTTTGGCGCAGTGAGAGAGGCCGGAACTCGAGGTTCCCATATTTTAAGGTGCCATGACTATCATCACCATCATCATCATTATCTGCATCTATAGACGTTGATGTCATTGCCGCGGGATACCTCGGGATACCGCGGGATACCCGCTCAGCACCGCTAGCACCGCTCAGCACCGCTAGCACCGCTCAGCACCGCTAGCACCGCTCAGCACCGCTAGCACCGCTCAGCACCGCTCAGCGCCAGTGTGTGTAATTTGCCTACGGCTCCCCGGCCCTCGGAGCCCGTCGCGTCCCGCGACACGGCCCCGCCGCCCCGCCGCCCCGCCGCCCCGCCGCCCCGCCGCCCCGCCGCCCCGCCGCCCCGCCGCCCCGCCGCCCCGCCGCCCCGCCGCCGCCCCGCCGCCCCGCCGCCCCGCCGCCCCGCCGCCCCGCCGCCCCGCCGCCCCGCCGCCCCGCCGCCCCGCCGCCCCGCCGCCCCGCCGCCCCGCCGCCCCGCCGCCCCGCCGCCCCGCCGCCGGGAGTGCGCGCCCGCGTTTATAGCGGTGCAACGTAACAACGGGGGTGCGAGAGAGAGGGGCGGAGCGCGAGGCCGGGCTGCGCGACGGAGACAGAGGGAGAGGGAGAGAGGAGGGAGATGATCCCGGTTCGCGCACCGACCACCCCAGTCTCTCTCTCTCTCTCTCTCTCTCTCTCTCTCTCTCTCTCTCTCTCTCTCTCTCTCTCTCTCTCTCTGCCAAGCCTTTGGGCCCCGAAGGGCGACTAAGTCGAGATGCGAAGGGATGGAAGGGAAGGGAAGGGATGGGAGAGAGAGAGAGAGAGAGAGAGAGAGAGAGAGAGAAGGGGACGAGAAGGAAGGGGGTGGGGAGGGGAGGGTCGCAACGCAGCACGCGAACAGCAGGCGCGTCCAGCGGAGGCACGGCACGGCACGGCGCGGCACCCCGTGGGCCTGCGGGCCTGTGGGGCCTGCGGGCGCCTCTCTCCATCCCTCTCTCTCCCTCCCTCTCTCTCTCTCTCTCTCTCTCTCTCTCTCTCTCTTGTAGGCTCTCTGGCAGCGAGGGTAGGGTGGGGGTATTGATTAATTTCACCGCACACACACACACACACACAACTGCACACCCACACAAACGCAAGGCTCGTGTGTGCCTCCACACACGCGCGCGCGTGTGTGTGTGTAGGCTCACATATACACCGTCTCAGAGGACAATGCAAGTAAGGGAGGCAGAGGTGTATGTGTGTGTGTGTGTGTGTGAAGCGCTTATACAAATTACGAGTTTGTCACCCAGTCGGCCGTGAGAGCCCCAGAATTGAAGATCTCGTTCTCGCCTTAACGCTGAGGAAATGAAAGCTGTGAGGCGTCCCGGTACAGTTCACTTCACTTCTTGATGGACCAGCCGCCGCCCCCCACAACATGTGACCCGCCTGCTGCTCTAACTATTTTGTTTCTATATTGGATTGGTAATGCCTTGCTGCTGGTACGTAGTTTCGCCGCAATCTTACCCGAGGAAAAAGCTCGGCGCGGCGCCTGGCCCGGCCGCACCGGCGCCCCCTGGTAAGCTTCCCGTTGGGTCCGTTCGGTCCAGCCGCCGCCGGGGGCCGCGGGCCGGGGGCCGGGGCGCCATAAGCTCCCGCGTGGTGGCCGGCAGGTCCTGCCATCCCACCTGGGCAAGCAGCTTTTAGAGTGCTTCCATGAGCCGGACTTTGGCAAAGTACTTTCGCGAACGCGGCCGGGTGAGCGGTGGCGGCTGCGGCGGCGGCTGCTGCGGCGCGGGTCACCCCCTCTCCCCTCTCCCCCTCCACGACCTGCTTGTAGCGCCGCAGTTTAAGTACAGTTTGCCCCCGCGCCGCCCCGACAAACAAGCAAACAAAACTTAGCGCCATCGCAGCGCGCGCGCACGCGCCGCGACCGCGATGAATTAATTGCTCCTTAATCGCGAATAAAGTCGGAAACCCTTTCCGTGGCGTCGGCAGCGGCGGACTGGCCTACTGCCCCGCCGGCTTTACTCTAGTCCGACCGGCCGCCAACGACGCCATCCCGCTTTGTTCCCGTGTTTGTAAAAGGGGGCGAGAAGAGCAAGAAAGTACCACTCTCGTTTTCAGCCGGCGCGAGCGTCAATTATAACCCCCCTCTCTGTCTCTGTTTCACGACCACCCTCTCTCTCTCTCTCGCTCTCGCTCTGAATCGCCGCCATCAATTACATGCCAGCATTCCCGCCCGGAGTGGATTCCCGCCCTCTCTCTCTCTCTCGCTCCCCCTCCCTCTCTCTTCCTCTCTCACTTTTCATAGACAACGTATGCCCCCTTCCTCTGCCTCTCTCTCTCGCTCACCCTCTCCCCTCTCCCCTGCAGTGCACGGCGACGACGTCCTTGAAAGCGTGGCCGCCAGGCGGCGCTGGCGTCGGCATCGACCCCCCTCCACTCCCCCTCCCCTCCCCCTCCTCTCCCCTTTCCCCCTTTCTAGTAGAGAAGCGAGCGAGCTCCGCATTTTGATTGTACCCTTTCGTTCTCCGTTGCCTGAGGTCAGTGATGTTGTTGTTGCTGCTGCCGCCGCTACCGCCGCCACCGCCGCCGCCGCAACTGCCGTAAAGAGTTGAAGGATGGCGCTGCGGTAGCGGCGTAAGGTGCGTGCGCTTGGGCGTGCTGCATCCCCGGGGTGGAGGGAGGGAGGAAGGGAGGGAGGGAGGGGAGGGGGAGGGAGGGGCGGACGCAGTATAGTAGTGAATGGAGCCCTGCTTGTTTTATCACCGCTCTCGTTTCATTCACCCCTCCTTGCTTCTCGTGACCGTACACACACACACACACACACACACAGATACCAGTTTATAGCGTCGTGCAATTCATTAAGCCTAATCGAGGGGCGATTATGTGCGGGTGTGATAAAGAGTGCTTAACTTTAACGCGGCTTCGAGGGACGATGTGATTATGGGGCTGATCTGTTACACCACCGGCTGAAAAGTGACTACGCGCGCGCACACACACACACACACACACACCACTGGATCGTACATCGTATCCAGGAGCAGGCGCCTCCCAACGTGGCGTCGTGGTACAGAACGCTGCGGCCAGGACCCTACTGCTGGCCGTCGTTGTCTGTGCTAGTAGTCAGTCAGTCGTCCTGTGAGACTGCGGGACTCAACCAGGCATCTCTCCCCTCTCCCTCTCTATCTTCTCTCTCGCTCTATCCCCCCTCCTCTCCGCTACTACGGTCTGCTACTATACTAGCGACTTGTCCCTTTCCTTCCTCCTTTGCCGCCCCCCCCCCCCTTCCTCGCCCCCTTCACCCGGCCCGCTCCGGCCCCCGCCGCTTCGCTCGCCCGGCGCGCTGCTGCCCCCCCCCCTCTCCTTTTCCCCCACCCCCACCGGTTTATTCCTTCCATTTCGGCTAGGTCAAGTTTACTGCCACATCTCTCAATGCCGGTGAGCAGACGGGGCGGCAGGGCCACGGCTGCCTGTGGGTTGGCCTAGGTCAGTTTTATGCCTGTGTGTGTCTGTTCCTGTCTCGCTCGCTCGGCGGCCCGGCTGGGCACGCCGCCGCCGCCGCCGGTTCTGTTCGGATTGCTTCGGCTCCGTCCGCCGCCGGCCAGCGCCCCCGACGTCGTCATCCCGGTGGTCGCCGTCGTCGTCCTCGCGGCCGCCGCGGTGAAAGGGGGTGCCGACGGCCGCGGCGACGGTGACGCACTGGCCATCCTTGGCGGCGCCCCCGCTCCTCCTCCTCCTCCTCCTCCTCCTCCTCCTCCTCCTCCTCCTCCTCCTCCTCCTCCTCCTCCGCCACGCCGCCGCCTGCGGCTGCCGGGGTAGGCCGGCCCGCGCGACACCCGTGCACGCGGCCGGCCCGCGGTTGCCTACCCGACAGGCGCGCGGCTCTGGCACGCGGCGGTGGCGGCGCCGCCGAATTCGATTTGCGTCCCCCGCGGGCCCCCGTCTTGGTCACGTGACCGAAGCCCCTCGCGGTGTGCGCCCTCCGGGCGGCGCGGTGGCGGGTCCCCCCCCCCCCTCCTCCTCCCCTGCGGCCGCCCCGCCGCCCCTCTGACAAACTGCTCTGTAATAACAGTGGACGCGTCGCCGGGCCGACGCCGCCGACGCCGCGGTGCGGTGCGGTGCGGTGCGGGGGCCGGGGAGTGGAGGGCCGCACTGCACTCCGCGGCCAGCGCGGCGAGACGCCGCGGGGAGGTGGGGACGGGAGGGGGGGGGGGGCGGCCATGGCGGCGGCGGCGCGACGCGTCCAGTACAGCCCCGCCGCCACGGCACGCCACGGACAGCGCAGGCGCAGCAGACGCCCTCAAAAGAAAATTGAATCGTCCGCGAACAACCGGCAGCGGCGGCGGCGGCGGCGGCGGCGGCGGCGGCGGGATGAGAATTGCACGAGAGGGAAAGGGGAGGGGGGGGGGGGGTAATAAGTCGTGTATAGTGCGTATTACTGCGGCGGCGGCATGCGGCACTCGACAGGACCGTCCGTACCCGCGCCGTCTGCCGACGCCGCCGCCGCCGACCCCAGACAGACCCGCCGCCGCCGCCGCCCCGCCGCGGCGTTGTTGGCCTCATGTGTTTTTCGATTTCGTTTCGGCGCAGCGGGATAATCGTGATTGGTGTAATCATCGCACCGGGAGGACGATGACGATGGCGATGATGATGATGATGATGTTGGAAATCGGAATGAGCAGCGGGAGGGGAGTGGGGGGGGGGGGTCATGTAATGAGCGGAAGTGACGAAATGTCTGCGTGCGCGCCCCGCGTCCCGGCCCGGCCCGACCCGTGCATGCAGTCGGCCGGCCCGCTGCCGCCGCTGCCGAAATGGCGACGCCAATGCCGTGTCTCGCTGCCGCGCGACCGGATATACCAATCCGAATCTGGCGCCGCCGCGTGCGCGCGCGCGTGCCCTTCGCGCAAATTGCACGTTTTTTTGAATCCTTTAAAGAAAAAAATTGATGTTGAAAAATGAAATGGCGAAAAACCGGACACAAATTTTAAAAGATGAACAGCATTTTAAAAAAATTAAGGGACTTGATGGACAGAAGTAAAATATCGGAGTACTGGAGAAAAATGGTAAAAGTGTGTAGTGATGATAAAATATCTGAAGAACTGAACCATGAAAAATTAGCGGAGATGACTGATGCACTCAGTGCCACGGAACCCTTCCCGTACACTTCCCGTGTGCATTCCCGTACACTTCCCGGGTACATTCCCGTATACTTTCCGTATACTTGCGGGACCTTACGGGACCCTCACGCTCACAACTGCCCGCGTTCCGCGCCGCGATTCGTCACGTGTGGCGTTCATCAGCGGAGCGGGGAAACATCTGGTGTGTGTGTGTGTGAGAGAGAGAGCAAGAGTGAGAGAGTGAGCGGTAGGAGGGCGTCGTCGACGTCGGCGTCTCTCCCTCCCGCTCTCTCTCCCCCTCTCTCTCTCTCTCTCTCTCTCTCTCTCTCTCTCTCTCACCCCCTTTCTTCCACCCTCCCTCCCTCTCTCTCTCTCTCTCCCTCCCGTGCCGCAGTGTGCCCCGGAAGTAATGGCGGCTCCCTCCGGGCCGAGGAGAGTGGAGCGTTGCGGGGCGTTGCGGGGCACGTTCGTTATTGGCGTGAGTGGAGAGTTGCGTCCCAGCCGCTGTGTCCGGCCGGCTCGGCCCGGCTCGGCTCGGCCCGGCTCGGCTCGGCCCGGCTCGGCCCGGCTCGGCCCGGCTCGGCTCGGCTCGGCTCGGCCCGGCCCGGCTCGGCTCGGCTCGGCTCATCGCAGCCCCTCCGGACCCCCCTCGGCTCGGCCGCGGACCCCCCTGGTCGGTCGGTGGGTCGGCAATGCCCTGGCGGCCGCTCACTCACGGGCACGGACCCCGCGCGGAGGAAGGAGGAGAAGAGGAGGAAGGCGGAGAGGAAGAGGAAGAGGAAGAGGAAGAGGAAGAGGAAGAGGAAGAGGAAGAGGAGGAAGAGGAGAGAGAGGAGGAGGAAGAGGAGCAGGAGGAGAGGCGGCGGCGGCGTCGACGACGGCGGCTATTTCGCCTGCTCGATCTGCGATTGATTGCTTTCTTACGAGACGGCCGATTCGCTGTTTAACGATGTCTCTCCCCCCCCCCTGTCCCTCCACCCTGTCTACCTCTTCTCCTTCTTCTTTTTCATCCTCTTCGTCTTTGCGCGATTGAGCCATTTCTTGATTATCCGCGTGCGGTGGGGGCCGGCCGCGGGGCCGGCTGGCGTTGTCGGTGTGCGCCTGCGTCCGCGCGCCGCTCTTGTCGCTACATTGGTCACACACACATACATACACACACACGGTATGTTCGTATGTGTGTGTGTGTGTGTGTGTGAGAGAGAGAGAGAGAGCAGTCGGGACCAGGGTGTGGCGTCGGCGGCGGCGGTGAAATACCGCTGTTATCAGCCGCCGTGGCGAACATCTGGAGCCGTGGCGCGGCCGTGGCGACCGTGGCCGTGTGCGGGGGAGTGTCTTATCAGACTGGCACCCGCGCCGCCCGCCGCCGCCGCCATCGCCGTCGTCGTCGTCGTCGTAGGGGGCCGAGCGGTCCGTGGGTCCGCGCCGCCACCGGCGCCGCTGCCGTCGGCAGGGGAGAGAAGCCGCCCCCTGTTGGCGCGCGGGGTGGCTGCCGCATGGACTCGGCTACCGGGCTCACTCGCGGCTCTAGAAAAACTCGCGGTCAAAGACAAAATTTCCGTTCTGGTCAATTATTGTTTGAAAACTTATTTTCACGAGAACCGCACAGCCCTGGCTGCCGCCGGGTGGTGCCGCCGCGGCCTGCAAGGGCCCCGAACAAAGGCCGCGCAGGCCGCGCCGCTGCGCTCGTCGGCTACGTGCCGGGCCGAGGCAAGCGGGGGGCCGGCCGAGGCCGAGGCCGAGGCCCGGGGGCTCCCTGTCCGCCCTTTGGCACGCCCGGCCCCCGCCGGCCCAGGGCTTGGCTCGCGGCACGGAGGGTCTGGCCCGGGCCGGCGCGGCCCTAGAGGCGTGGCGCGGCGTGGCGCGGCGGGGTGGGCACACATACCGCCGACTCGCTGGCGCCGCCGCCGCCCTCTCCTCCCCCCGCCGCGTCCCTCCCCACCCCCGCCGCCGCGCCCCCCGCGCCTTCGCACTAACGAACTCGGGCAAAGCGAGAAGCAGCGGCGGCGGCGGCGGCGGCAGCGGAGGGGTCCGGGGGCCCCGGGGGGCGGGGGGCGTGGAGCGCGCGGGGGGGGGGCGACCCGAAGCCCCGAAAAACCAAGGAGGCAGCATGGCGGAGCACGCAGCATGGCGCAGCGGCATGGCATGCCTGCGAGCAGCGCGCCCCGAACCCCCTCCCCTCTGGGGGGCCTATCGCCGGCATCACACCGAGCACCGCCAGGAGCCAACAACACCGAGCGGAGCGGGAGCGGGGCCCCGGCAGAGGCGGAGGGCGCAGGCACCGGAGGAGGCCGCGAGGTGGCCGGCCGCCGCCGGTCATCGGGGACGCTCGCTGCGGAATCCGGGCACGCGGGAACCCAGTCTGGCAGTCTGGTATATTCCGCGTCTGAAATCGATGCGGCAGGGCACCCGGCAGAGTCGGGTGACGTCACGGGAGGCGCGGCACCGCGGCGACAGCGGCGGCACAGGGGAGAGAGAGGGACAGAGAGGGAGAGAGAGAGAGAGAGAGAGAGAGCGGAGCACGGCGTGGCCCCGGGGGTGGGCTCACGGCGCCGGCCAAAATGCAAATGAGCCGGGCCCAATTACTCGATTTAATTTTTTAGCAGCGACGCGCGGCGGCGGCGGCGGTGGCGCGGCCCGAGAGGGATGGCAGGGTAGGAAGGACGGCGGCGGGACGGAGGGAGGGAGGGCGGGAGGGAGGGAGGGGTCATCGGGGAGAGTGGCGAGTCCAGTCCGGGGCCGTCCGGGGCCCTGTGAACCCCTTCGCTTCCCTCCCCTCCCGCCGTAGGCCTGGCGCTGCTGCTCGGCCCGGCGTGGTGGTCGGCTCGCAGCTGTCGCGGCCGCTGCGCTCCCCGGCCTCCTCCTCCTCCTCCTCCTCCTCCTCCTCCTCCTCCTCCTCCTCCTCCTCCTCCTCCTCCTCCTCCCCTGCCTGCCCCTCGTCGTCAGCCTCCAAGCCCGCCCTCCGGCTGCGAGGCCCCCGACATGGCACTCTGAAAACGGGAGGCGAAAAACGAGCATCGAGCTGCTGAAGCAGGGCGTGTGTGTGTGTGTGTGTGTGTGTGTGTGTGTGTGTGTGTGTGTGTGGCGGGGGTGGCGGTGGTGCCGGGAGTTGCAGGTAGCCGCCAGCCGTGTCCCCCCCGGGGGACGACACAAGGCCTGTGTGCAGATTTACCCGGGCTCCAAAGTGCGTGTGTGTGAGAGAGAGACAGAGAGGGAGAGAGAGACAGAGACAGAGGATGCACTTGTAGCGCGTCTGTCAAGACGCAGCGACACAGGGGTGATTTTTTTTTTAAAAAGGTGCTTGCTTAGGCGGTATGGTGGTGGTGGCGCCTCTGAGGAGTGTGTGTGTGTGTGTGTGTGTGTGTGTGTGTGTGTGTGTGTGTAGAAGTCGGCGGTGAATGAGTGTAAAGTGTTTCCCCTCTCTTTGTGTGCCTTTGCCGTGCATCGGTACGGTGTGTGGCCCCCGCCATCGGCGTATGTCCTTATGCCGCCGCACCTGCAACGACGATTATTTCCACTCCGATCGGGCGTGGGGTCACGTCTGCGCGCTAGTGCCGCCGGACGTTATTCACAGACCCGCCCCGCCCCGTCATCGCGATCGTCGCTCGCCGCCGTCGTGTATGTAAAGCGATGCTGCGGTGCCGATAGGGCCAGAGTGTCGATTTGTAATTGATCTAGAGCGAACATAAAGACTACACACGAGTGGGCAGAGCGGGCCGGGCAGGCTGGACAGTCGCTCTTATCTTTATTTCTCTCGTGCGGCCCCGGTCGCCTGCCTCTCTCTCTCTCTCTCTCTCTCTCTCTCTCTTTCTCACACTCACACACAGACTCACCCTCTCTCACCCTCTCTCTCTTTCCTTCCTATACCCTCCCGGCCCATCCCATCGGCCCAGCAGGCGAGGCCGCGCGCGGCGGCGGCGGCGGCGGTCCTTTCACTCCCTCCCTCGCGCGCTTGACGTGTCTATCTCGCTCGCACACTATATTGTCTGCCGCTGCATCGCACGGCCCTGCCGCCCTGCCGCCCTGCCGGGGGTGGCGGGCGGCACGGCGCCGCGCCGTGCGGTGCTTAGGCGCCAGTGCTGACCCTCCCTTGCTCCCTCCCTCCCTCCCGCTTCCACCCCGTCTCACCGCGCCCACCCTCCCTCTCACACACACACACACACACACGTGCGCACGCACACGGCCGACGCTGCCACGGTGACCATTTCGCAAATGACCATCGCCTGGGTAGGCTACCCAGCGCCGCCTGCCTGCCTGCCCGCCTGCCGCCCGCTCCGCGCTGGCAGTCACCCCCACCCCCGCAGCCCTGCTCCACGTGCACAAGATGTGCCGCCGGGGTAACTTGACGCCGGCCGTCCCGCCCCGCAGCCCCGCAGCACAGCGCAGGCCGCGCCGCTTCCGCTGCTCCGGCAGTTCATGTGTTTCCAGTTGTCGTCCTTTGAGAGCCGGCCCCGCGGCGGGGGGGAGAACGGCGTTCGCACTACGCGGCCCGCACGGCCCAGCCCTGCTGCACGGCGAGGTCTCCGTCGCGGCCGGCGGCGGCAGCGGCGGCGGCAGCGCCAGGAGGACCGACAGATACCAATCGAGTCGTGGCCGCTGCCGGCCGTCGGCCGCCGGGCCCGGGCCGGACCGGGTCGTTCATCGTGGGTCCCCTACCCTGCTTGTCGTGCTAACCTCTGGAGGTCCTTGGACGCGAGAGCGAGCGGGGCGGCCGCCGCCGCCGGGCCGCGCAGGTTCCCGATCCCCCTTTGCCGGGGCCCTGGTCCCTGGTCAGCGCGCGGACTGCGGCGTGTCCTGGACGCGGCGCGGGGGGACCGCGGGGGGACCGCGGGGGGCCCGCGTGTTTTCGGCGCTGTTCATCGCCGGCCCCCTCCGCCCCTCCGCCCCGCCAAACCGGGCCCCTGCGGCCGCCGGCCCTCGCGGCCCTCCTCTGCCGACAAGCCGCCGCCGCCGCCCGCCGCTCCGCCGGTCGGGTTCGGTTGTTCGGCCCGCGATGCGCGATGGCGCGAAATTCGCGGAACTTGCTCCTTTGTCTCGCGGACCGGGGCGCTGCCTGGTCGGGGCGGGGCCCCCGGGGGCCGAGCCGAGCCGGCCACGGACCCGCCGAAAACCCCGCCGCGCCGCGCCGCACCGCGCGCCGCCGCCGCCGCCGTGGACTCGAATCCTTATGCCCCCCATCCTCCCCCCCCCCCCCCCCCCCCGCTGTGGCCGCCGTCTTTTCCATGCCGCGCGCCTTGCGCCCCGCTGCGAGCTCGTCGCCTTCGTTTTGCCGTCGTCGCGCAGTTTGCGTCCCCTCGTACCCCTCCTCCCCCCCACCCCACTCGCTCTCCATGGCCCTCTCGAAAATGGTACCCGCCCAACAACACACACACGCGCACCCACACACTCATACTCGTTGCGGAAAAAATGAATCGAAATTTTTGAATGCCATATTTCTGAAAACCTTAAATAAATATTAATCAAAATCCGTCTGTTTTATTCTCTCTCTCCCTCCCCCCCCCCCCCCCTCTCTCTCTCTCTCTCTCGGCTCCAAATATCAGCGCACGCGGTCGTACACCTACGTACCGCGTGGGTCATTGAGAGCGAGTGCTTTTTCAACAAGGTCTCTTTCTCTCTCTTTCCCTCTCCTACCCCCCTCCTTCTCCTATCCTTGTCGCACTCGGACACCCGCGGTGTGTACAGCGTGGCGTGGTGAGCAAAAATTTTTCAGCGCGCGAACTTTGCTATGCGTGACGCCGCTCGGCGCGGCGGGTGTCGCTGCCGGGGGGGGGGGGGGGGGGGCACCGCACGCAAGCATGGAAGCCGCAGCAACGCGAACCAGCGCCGTGGCGGGGCGTTGGCGGACGCGGTAGAGAGAGAGAGAGAGAGAGAGAGAGAGACAGAGACAGAGAGAGGAGGGCAGGATCCCCGTCGCCGTCGTCTCTCGCTACGCGAGGGAATTCGCCGAAAAGCCCCATCGACGTGTTCGCGGACGACGACTCACGAATCTGGTCCAGACGACCCCCTTTTCGCCCGCCGCCCCGCCCGCCCCCGCCGGGGCCCCTCTTTTCCTCCTCCTCCTCCTCCTCCTCCTCCTCCTCCTCCTCCTCCTCCTCCTCCTCCGATTCCGAGACCCATCCGCGATGCCTCCGGCTCCGTGGGCCGCTGCTCCGGGCCCCGCTCCGGGCCGGGCGGTCATGGCGGGCCGGAGCGGGCGGCGGCGCGGCGTCGGCGGCGGCAGGCTGCGGCTCGGCGTGTACACTGGAAAAGGCTTCATTTGCATGTGCCGGGCCGAGCTGGGCCGATTTCGGGCCGTCCAGGCGGCGGCAGCGGCGGCGGAGCCCGGGAGCTTACACAGGGGCCGCCCGCAAACGACGTCGCGCCGTCGTTGTAATACGAGTTCGCGGCCCTATCCTGAATGCATCGGAAGGTTATGTTAGCCCCGGCGGCAATGAATTATCCCCGAAAACGTGACGTCAATTACGTCCGGTCCCTTGCTGCCGAGGAGTACCCATACCCGGCCCTCGCACAGGCCGTCGCGTCGCGGGCTCCGAGTCCAGCAGGTCGCCGCACTCCACATCGTCGGGGCTTTTAATTTGGAGGGCGTCCGCCGGGGCGACCCGTTACTGACTCAACGGCGGCGGCCGGATATTGAGGATGGATACCCCGAAGACGTCTCGCTGCCGGGCCGTCCGGGCCGGCGGCGCCGGTGGCGTCGGCGGCGCTGCTACGGCGGCGACTCCGGGATCTCCATCACCCCCCCCACGGCTCCTCCTCCTCTCCCCGACCCGGGCTCCCGGCCGGATGGGACTTTGCGGAGGGAGGGGAGGGGGAGGGGGATGATCACGACTACCCTCCCCGCCGACGTGCGTCTCATTACAAATGCGCGAGGCGCCTGGTGCTGGCCGGGCGAGCGGCGGCGCGGCGCTGCACAGTGAGCGACGCGGTGTGCCTTACCGCCCCGCCGCCGCCGCCGCCGCCGCCGCCGCCCCCCGCGTTGTTTGTTTACGTAATCCGGAGGGAAGAGGGGGGGGGGGAGAAATGATAAGAGGTAAGAACCACGCAGCTGTGTGCGCCTGGACGGAGCCGAACCGGACCGCGGACCGGGGAGCTGCTGCAAGGCGCGGCAGGCGCTGCCACTCAGATTCATTAGAGCGCAGGGCTATGCACTTAATTGAGCTTCCATCAGGCGGTGGCGGCAGCGGCGGCTCTTGGTGAGGTGTGTGTGTGTGTGTGTGCGAGAGAGAGAGAGAGAGAGAGAGAGAGAGAGAGAGAGAGAGAGAGAGAGAGAGAGAGTCGCGGCCCGCCCATGGCCTCCGCGCTGCTGCTGCCAGGGCGCCAAAAAGGAAAAACCGCCGTGACTCCCTGTGATAAGCATCGCAGGCACGCGGTGGCGCCCCCCCCCCCCTCTCCTCCACCCAACACACGCCGCCAACGCCGCGCCGCGAGTAGTATTAAAAACATTTGTTAAAAATGATTTTAAAATTTTTTTTTGGGGGGAGGAGGTCTGCATATTGGAAACAAATCGTGATGAGATCGACAATGGCACAGTGCAGTAGTACGGTATTCGCTGTATGGTAGTGATGGGTAACGATTTTCGTTTTATTTTTAATTTTTTGAATTGTGTCGGTGGTGTGACGGTGGCAGTGTACGTACGGCGTGCTGCGCCGTGCTCTGCTTCATGCATATTACGACGTGTGGCCGCGGGGCCGCGCTGAGGTGACCGCGGGGCGCCGCCGCCGCCGCCGCCGCCGCCGCCGCCGCCGCCGCCGCCGCCGCCCCTCCGCGCCGCGCCCCGCTCGGCGGTATTCGAGCCCGTCGCCGCGCTGATGGCTGCCTCGCGGCCTCACGACTGCCCACGGCTCACCACGACGACGACGACGGCATGACGGCGGCGGCGGCATGGGGGTCCCCGACGACCCCCCCCCCCCCCCCAGTCCCCCATCCTGAGGGGCCCCACCCGACCGAGGCCGGAGGGGTCCTCTGGCCGCGAACACAATATCATACCAGTTTGACCGCCCTGTGCCCCGGCAGCCCCGGCCCGGCCGTGCACCGCCGTGGCGCGGCCGCGGCCACGTCCATCCGGCCTGCCACGGGGCCCCCGGGGGCTGCCCCCTTCTCACTCTCTCTCTCTCTCTCTCTCTCTCTCTCTCGCACACACACACACACACACACACACCTGGCTGGGCAGCCGCGCGGCAGCAAAGGTATCAGGTCCCGCCGCCGCCCCACGCACGCGGTTTGGTTTGGCTTCCCGGGGCCCCCCAAGCAGCAGCAGCAGCACCCAAAGGACCCCGCCGTGCCGCGCCCCGCCACGCCATCGACGCCGCGCCAAGTTACGCCACGGTTCGTGCGGCGCCATCGCCCGATTGTGGAGCGCGCGGGGGGCGCCGCGGGGGCGCGGGGTTGTGCCGGGCCCCTCCCGTCGACGGCGACGTCGGTGGCGGCAGAAGCTTGGCGCGGCGGCGGTCGTGGTCGGGGTGCGCGTGCCGCGTGCGTGCACGTGCGAGAACGTGCGTGCGTGCGTGCGGTGTACACGCTCGAAGGCAGGCAGATAGCGTACGGCCCTTCCCTTCCTCTCCCGCTGACCGGGGCCACCGTCGCTGGCCTCTGCGTGGGCAGCGCCGCCGGGCGAGCGACACACAGGCGGCCGCCAGCCACGCCAGGAGGACTTTGGCATTCTTCGCGTCGTCGCCGCCGCCGCGTACACGTCCCGCCCACGCTGGCCGCGAAGCCACCGGACACATTTTCTCACATACGTCAACCCCCTCCCCCATCCTCCCCTCCTCTATCACACACACACACAAGCACACACACGAAAACCTGACCTGCGTGTGCTCTTACGAAAAATCCGCAGCTACCACCCGCTGCGACCTGTACGCAATATAAATTAATTGGATAGCAGCAGTAATGGTCAGTGAAGTTGGCTCGTGTTTTTGGGGAGTATCGTAGCATTAGCGAGCCGCGCGGCGGCGCTAAACCGTGCCGTGCACCGGAGTATTTTCTTTCCACTTTTCTCGGTACTGCGTGTAGTACGTATGCTCTCGCGGTAATCCCCTCCTTCTCTCTCTCTCTCTCTCTCTCTCTCTCTCTCTCTCTGCGCGCGCTCTCGGGTGATGACTAGGCCGCGGGGCTGCCTGTCTGCCTGCCGCGTGTCGTGGCCGACGGAGACAGGACTCGGACCCCCTCGCTCCTCTCTCTCTCTCTCTCTCTCTCTCTCTCTCTCTTCTGCAGCGCCGGTCCAGCAGTGCGACGGAGACAGAGCGAGGGCCCGGGGGCTCCTCGCGACAATGTGCTCCTAATTTGCTAACGGTGTGCGACGGCGGCGAGCTGCGGGGCGGAGGAGGCGCGGCGCACGACCGGGCGACGACGGCGACCTCCCCGCGGCCACGAGAACAGGCGCTTCCAGCTGGTATACATAGGCAGTCAGGAAGTACACATAGAGTAGGCATCTCCAAACAGGACCACAAACGGAAGTGGAGGGACTAGAGTTCTATACATTGTTCTCCCAGAGCGTCAACGGGTGTCCACCTATGTACCATCTCGGGCTCGCACTGCATGACAAGACGTCTGTGTACGTTGTACATGTGTGTGTGTGAGAGAGAGAGAAAGAGAACACACTGCTGGCGCTGCCCAAAGCGGGCCCAGCAGCACAGCGTCCGCGCCGCGCTCGCGTTATCAGATCATCGAACGGACGGTACGACGCAGACAGCGCGCATGAAGCTCACGCACACGCACACACACACACACAGCACACACACGACACACACAGAAGAAGAAGAAGACAAAGAAAGGGCCAAAGTAAAAAGAATAGCGCGCGCCGCGTTCGGTGTCCACGCGCTGTGCGCTTCCTCCCCGTCCTCTTTTTCCTGTCTCTCGTCCTCCTCCACGTTGTCCTCCTCCTCCTCCTCGTCCTCCGCCGTCGTGTGACTAGCGTTATATTGTGGATCCGTCTGTCAATTAGTGGTCCAGGCCAAAGTGAGCGGGGCGGCGGGCGGCGGGCGGCCCGGCGGCGGCGGTCGCGAGGGACATGGACACGTCCGGGGAGGAGGAGGAGGAGGAGGAGGAGGAGGAGGAGGAGGAGGAGGAGGAGGAGGAGGAGGAGGACGACGGCGACGGCAGCAGGCCGATGAGGACCGGCCGGTGGTGAAAGTCGCAGTGGCGGCCGTGTAGCACATATATATATATAGCCTTTCCCGGAAAAGCGGTGCGGTCGCGCTGAACCGTCGCAGCAGCGCCGCGCCGCGGTCAGTCCCGGGCAGGCCGAATCGCGGGGGCCGGCGTGAAACTCCCGCGCCAAATATCCGACGCGGAGACAGAGAGAGAGAGAGAGAGAGAGAGACAGACAGACAGACAGAGAGGGGACGGCCCCGCCGTCGCCGTGGCGTCCCGACGTGCCGCGTCGGCCGTACGCGCTCACGGTCTTCTTTTTTATCTTTCTCTGCGCGAGCGCGCCAGGCGAGGGGGAAAATTGTTGGCCCCGACGGCGGCGGCGGCGGCGCGGAGCGACCAAACGGGACAAATAAGAAGACCCAGAGCCGGGCTGGGAGAGAGGGAGAGAGAGAGACAGAGAGGGCTCGCTCACAAAGCGCGTGACGCTATAGCAGCACTGTACGTGGACGCTTACAGGACGATTGTACAACACCTTGATTGATGCGAGTTGATTAAGGAGTAAAAGCGTTTTATCCGATGGCGACAAGATGCTTGCTCTGCCAGTGTGTGTGTGTGTGTGTGTGTGTGTGTTTTTGGGGCTCTCTGGTGTAGTGGAGTGGAGGGTTGGTTGACCGGTTGGTAGTGATCGGCTGATGGTTGTTGCCCCACTGCGTCACTGATCGCGAGGACGATCTAGGGAGCGAGAAGGAGGAGGAGGAGGAGGAGGAGGAGGAGGAGGAGGAGGAGGAGGAGGAGGAGGAGGAGGAGGAGGAGGAGGAGGAGGAGGAGGAGGAGGAGGAGGAGGAGGAGGAGGAGGAGGAGGAGGACCCTCCGAGAGGGGGGCGGTCATGAGCACCCCCCGGGCAGTGTTGGAGCGCCGAGGGGGGCGCGCGGCGGCTCGGCCATGGCGGCGCGCCCGACGCCAGTTCTTCAATCTGCTGATTGCTCTAAATCTGATTTAGGGGATGGGTCCGCGCCCCGGGCCGGGCCGGGCCGGGCCGCGCGTCCAGCAGCGTAGGCTCGCCCCCGGCGGCGCCCTGTTTCGGTACACACAATTGTGTCTCCGTCCCGCCCGCTGACCCTACTGCTGACCGTCTCTCTCTCTCTCACTCTCTCTCTTTCTATCTCTATCTCTCTCAGGGCCTCCTGCAACTGGAAACCATAAGCGACGGTCGGCTGGCCGGTCCTCACTTTGACGGCAGTGCACAGTACGCCATACACTCTGGTGCAGTTGCTGGCGTGGCAGAGGGGCCGGCGGGGGCCGGCGGGGGCCGCCACCAGGGGGCCGCCCGGGGCTCGGCGCCGCCGCGCTGCGGTCGCGACGCCGTCGACGCCGTCCCCGTCAGGCAGGCGAGCAGCTGCCCCTCCCCGGTCGAGTGTGCCGTCGGCGCACGTCGGCGTCGGCGCCCTTGCCTATGATGGCTGTCGGCTCCCCGCCGCAACCCCCTCTCCCCTCCTCTCTCTCTCTCTCTCTCTCTCTCTCTCTCTCTCTCTCTCGGAGTTATGGTACCGAGTGGAACCTCGGGCCGGGCATGCAGGAGGCCTGGCAGTCCTAACCTCAGGGGGAGGAGACGCAAGGCCCTACGCCGCGCCCGGCGCCCGCCCGCCCGCGGGGCCGCGGGGGCCGCGGGGGCGCAGCGTGATGGGTCACGTAGGCAGACTTCGCAGAGCGGCGGCGGCGGCGGCGGCGGCAGCACCCCTCCCCCATCCCCTCTGCACGCGGTTGCCTTATCTTGACGCTGCTTGTCGAAGTGCTGTGCCGCCGCGGTGATGGTGGTGGTGGTGTGGGAGAGGGACGGTGCTAGGCAGAGGCAGGGTCCGAGGGAGAGAGTGAGAGAGAGAGAGAGAGCGGCGCGCGCTGTGTGTGCCGCTACATGCGACCCGTCCAACAAACTCCGCCGTTGACTGGTCGCGTCAGCAGCCCGCGTCGGACGCGGTGGCCGCGGCGCCGCGGTCCCTGACGGATGACTCACAGCGCGGCGCCCGTCCCGCCCTGCCTGCCTGCCTGCCTGCCGGCACAGAGCCACAATTATACGCCGCCACCTACTCGGAAACCCGACCGCGCCGCGGGCCGGAGCCGCCGGGCCGCGGGGTCACGGCACGGCACGGTGTAAAAAAAAAAAATCGGAAAATAAGAACAATAATTGAAAAAGGCAGATCCTCACCAGCCCTGGTTTTAACCGGGTGGTGACCGAGCGGTCGGTTATATTCGCAGCCCTAGGCGGGTCGGCGGCCGGCGGCGGCCTCCGCGGCACCGCGATGACGAACACGCCGGCGCCGCCCGCGTCGGGGATTCCGTGAAGTTGCCGCCGTGAGTCGGGCCGACGCGGCGCAGCGGTCGGGGGCGGGGCGAGGCCGCTGTCCGCTGTGCTGTCCGCCGCCCGGCCCGCTGTCCGGTAATTGAACAGGAGGGTCGTCGTGGTCCCGGGGTCCCGGCTACGCACCCGGACCCAGCCGGCAATTAAATGTATCACGCTTCGTTTTGCGATGCGATGCGATGCGATGGTGGCGCCGCGGCGTCGGCGTTGGCGGCGGGGGCAACCGTGCTGTGGCGCGGGCCGGCGGCGGCGGGGGTTCGAATCCAGTCAGGGGCGCCGCTGCTCTGCGGGCCGAAAGCCCCGCTGCCGCCAACCCCAGGCGGGGCGCGGGGGCCTCCAGTGCCGCCAGGCGAGGGCGGATGCGGGGAGGGCTGCTGCTGCCTCGGACCGGATGTGCCGAGGGCAGCGGGGGCGGGGCGGGGGGCGGGGCGGGGAGGAGGCGGTAGTGCCGCCGCTGCCGCCGCTGCACCGCGGACGTGCCGACCCCGTGGTAGTCACGTACAGGGGGCTCCGTGCCGCGCCGCGCCGCGGCGGTGAGGTGTCCGCGCGCAAGAGTCGCCGTCACCGCGAGCAGAGGATCTCTCTCTCTCCCTCTCTCTCTCCCTCTCTCTCTCTCTCTCTCTCTCTCTCTCTCTCTCTAAAACCCTCTCCTCGTTCTCTCTCTCTCTCTAAAAATCTTTCTGTCTTTTCAAATATTGTTATCTCTCTCCATCTCTCTGTCTCTCTCTCTCCCATCTCGGACGGCGCCGTGCTGCGGCCCGCAGGTGCGCGCGGTGCGGCCGCGAACACCCCTGTAGTAATATTGTCGTGCTGCACAAGCTCACGCCGGGGGGCAGGAAGGAGAGGAGGAGGAGGGGGGGGGGGGGGCAACAGCAGCGCGTGTGCGCGGGCCAAGCTCGGCAATGGCGGCGGCGCGGCGGTGCCGGGGCTTGGCAGCACGGCCTGGGCCCCATCTGCTGCCCGCTGGGCTCCGCCGCCGCCGCCGCCGCCGCCGGGCCCCCGGGCCTCACGCACGCACGCGTACAGTCCCGGCAAGAGTCGGCGGCAGCCCTGCAGGAATAATTAGGGAGCAGAGGCCGGCGGGCAGTGAGGAGGCCGTCAGCGGGCCGTCAGCAGCCCGCGGCCTCGGCACACACCCCCGCGAGCTCGTCACCGCTGACGCCTTACCGCCGAAGATGTCACGCCAAAGGTCGGCCGTCGTGGTGTCTGCAGGCGGCATGCCTCTCTCCCTCTCTCTCTCTCTCTCTCTCTCTCTCTCTCTCTCTCTGTGTGTCTCTCTCTCTCTATCTCTTCAGCCCCTCTCCCACCCCCGCCTCTTGTCCACCACCAGCAGGCCCCTGCTGAAATATTAAATTCTCCTTCCGCAGCGCACCCCCTCCCCCTCTCTCTTCCACTCCCGCCCCCGCTGGTGTCCGGCCTGCCGGCCTAAAGGACTGGACCGGCGGTGCAAAGTGAGCCAACTGGCCACATGCGGCCTCGGCTCTCCGGCCCGGCCTCTGCCGGCCTCTGCCACCGCGCCCGGGCCGGCGGGCCCCACAAGCCGCGGCCCTACAAGTCCCTCCTGCTCCTCGCCCTCGTGACGCAAGCTGTGCTCCGGCACCAGTGTCCGGCCGCCACGGCTGCAGCAGCCCCGGCCTGGTCACACAGGCCGAGTACACATACAGTAGTGCTCGCGCGCGCTCACTACAACTCTCTGAAACTCGGATATAGTTGAGCGGTGACGGACAATCGTTCTCCGACTGCGGCCGTGCCGCATCTTTCCACTCTGGTATTTTTTTGCCCTGGTAGGGGTCCGGGCCGGGGTCCGGGGGCCCCGAGGTGCGGCCTGGCCTGGCCTGCCGGGCCGCCGTGTGGGTTTCGTGGGTCCCGCGGCCCCGCGGTCCCGTCCCGGGACCCGGAGCCCCACACCGCCGCTGCCGCCGCCGCCGCCGCCGCCGGTGCCAGACGCGGTGCGGCCAGACCTGCCCGGGGACCTGCACGGCCAGCCAGACCCTTCCCGGGCTTGGCTCCAGCGCGGCGGGCCCCCCGGCGATCCCCTGTCGGCCCGGCCCCCTCGGCTTGCCTGCTTGCCCCCGGCTCCCTCCTCCCATCCGCCATTTTGGCGTCCCCCCCCCCTCCTCCTCCCCCAACCTGCGAGCGGGGAACCTGAGCAGCGGCACCTCACCGCTGGCCGGGTCGGGTCGGAGCGGGCGGCCACCGCGGCCGGGCGCTGCGAGCTGCGAGGGAGGAGCCGGTAGGCAGGACACGGCTAAGGCCCATCAGGGTCATGAGCGGCGGCGGCGGCGGCGGCGGCGGCGGCGGCGGTGGGATGAGGGTCCAGGTCCACCTCCCTTTGTCCTCCGAAAACGTGCTGCTGCCTCCGCCGCCGCGGCCCACGGCGGCCTGCGCGGCCTGCGAGCGCGTTTTGTTCGCCCCCCCCCCCTCCCTCTACACCCTCAGCGAGCGAAATCACAAAGGGCAGCAGCAGGGCTCGGTCGTCGGCGCGACGTGGACGGGCATGATGTCGCCGCCGACGGCGTCCTCCTCCTCATCCTCCGCGTCGCGTTCCTGGACCGCGAGGGGTCGGCCGTCAACGCCGTGCCGCGCCGTCGTCCCCAGCGTGGAAGTGCATACCGTGTGGCCCCCGACTGCCCACGCGGCCGCGGCGTGGCGTTAAGTGATTTCCGGACGGCCCCTCCGGGGCTCCGCGCAGGTAGCGGCGGCGCAGACCCGCGTGTAATTGCCGAAGGACCGCCGCCGCCGCCGCCCTTCCAAGCCGAAAACTCTGGATTATAATGCGGATGCTGTTCGCAACCCGAGGAGCACCTGATTACAGAATACTCAAAAAAATAATAATAACAGTAATAAATGTAATAATAAAATTAATAATTTGGAGAAGTGGATGGCGCCGCCGTTGCAGCGGTGCGCCGCGGCTGCCTACCCTGCCAGGGGCCCGACTATAATGACAAAGAATAATAATTTTTTTTCGTTTTTGCTTTTTGACTCCACACCGTCCGTCCCGTGGCGTCGTCGTCGCCGCCATCCGTGGTGCCGCTTCTTGCTGTCACCGCCGCCGCCGCGGTACCCGAGTTTTATAGTGTTTTGTGACATCTTTATGGGGAAGAGATTCATATAAGGAGCTGGCGGCCCGCGCCCGCTGCCCGCTGCGCTATAACACTGTGAGCACTGCAACAGTCTCCAACACTAATTAGTAGCCGCCTTCAGCCCCGCCGGTGTGGTCCGACCCCCACTCCCTGCGTCTTCTGAAAAAAAAAATAATCAAGAAACAATTAAAAACGAGGGCAACCGGCCGGGAGGGAAAACACACTAATATAACATTATACGGGGGTGCATCACACACGGGGGCGGGGTGTTCGTTAGTGCGGGGGACGGGTGCGCGATCAGAATACGGCAGGTAATTGATTCTAACAAGACATTTGCTGCTGGCTCCGTTTGACACCCCTGGTAAGCAGACGACACACGGCTCTTATACAATCGGGGAGCCTGCCATCTCCCGAGCGAGCGGTTAGATCAACACATAACGCATCCATTGTGCGCGGGGCCACCTGATGTCGTCACGGCTCGGAAGCGGGCAGGAGCTTTCGGCTTTAGAGTGGATCCCTAAACTCGCCTTCCTGTCTCTTTTGCCGTAAGATTTATTTTCTCGACCGCCTTTAGCAAAGTAGTGTCGATACGGTGCGGCGGCTGCTGCGTTCAGTTTCCCTGGCGGTTCTGCCAATACCGCTAGATGGCGCCCCAATGCGCGGCCGTGCCAACATTTCAAAATCCACATTTTATAAGCGATATACACTTGTGAAAATTCCGACAGCGTTTCTCATATTTCTGCCCGACTTATGCGGAACGCTCTCTGCGTTAGGAAGAAGGCGGTGATGGCGTGGCGGGCAGCCGGGCGAAAAAGGAGGCGTTCCCGCGCGTCCCCCCCGAAGCCTCCGCTCGCCGGCCGGGGCACACATGTTTCGCACACGGCGCGCCCCGCAGGGGCCGTCCCTAAACTCAAAGAGGTCCTTTTAAAAATTCATAAATATAAATAAATCAGTGGTTTAGGGTTCTGCAGGAGAGACCTCCGTGTATCAGACTTTGTGAACGCACCCCCACGGGTCGGTGCAACAGCGTGCAGTCAGGTGCCGCGGCCCGCGCCTCTCCTCCACGCTGCTCTCTTGCCATATTCTCTCTCCGCCCCTCCCTCCCTTAGGTCAGGTCTGGTCGACGCTCTCTCTCCCTCTTTCTCCCTCCCTTACCTGCGCGGTGAGTTATACATTTCTGGGAGGGTCCGACCTAATCGACACGGCATCTCCGCGCCGTCCTCCGTGTCTACCCCTCGACGGGGGGCCCCCGGACCCGGGCGACGGCTGGCAGGTCCCCGTCGTCCGTCCCCCACGACGACGGCGCGTTAAAAATGACGGGCAGAGTAGGCCCGGCCCCCGTCCTCTGGCATCACGGGGGCGGCCGGGTTGTGGGGGAGGGGCAGCCGGGGCCGCCGTCAGGGCCTGAACCATCAGCGCGGGCCTCGCGGCCTCGCGGACCCAGGAGCCGTCGTCGGTGGTGGTGGTGGTGGCGGCGGCGGCGGCGGCAGGGTAGGCGGGGGCGCGCTGCTGCCGCAGAAAGCAATATCCCGGCAGGACCAGCGAGGCCGTGCCGCCTCTCCTCCTCCTCCTGCTCCTCGGGGTGGGTAGGGTTGGGCTCGCTCGGCGGGTAGAGGGCCGGGCCGTGGGGGTCTGGTCAGCGCAGGGGCCGGCCGGCCGGACGGGCTGGGCTAAGCCGACAAGCAAGCAATCAATTTACTGCTGCGCGGCCCCCGCGGCCCCCGCGGCCCCGCCAGCGAGGACTAGCGGAGACTAGACCCCGCCAAGCCTAGCAGGGGACCGTGGGGCCGGGCCGGCCGGGCCGGCCGGGGCTGGCGGACCGTACCCGGCCGCTCTCAGCGCCCCGGCGGTCTTCTCCCACAAGAAGATCCTCGGCTAGAAGCGCGCGGTCCGAAGGGCTTAGTGCCCCCCGCCGGTCCCCGCGTCGTCCTTCCAGGGTCCACTTCCCGCGGCGGCGACCTCGTCCGCGGCGGCGGCGGCGGCGGCCGCTCCACTGCTGCTGTGAATACCCGTCCAAGTCCTGCTTCGCCGCCGGCGCCGCCTCGGACCACCGGGGCACTGCCGCCGCGATCAATTAAGCCCGCTAATCAAGTATTGAACCGGACGACGCGGAGGCGGTGGGCTGCTGTCCCGTCCGGGCTGACGCAGCCGCGACCCGGGTCTCTATTATCGATGCTCTACCACATGCAGCAGCAGCATCAGCAGCGCCGGGGCGGCCGGGGCTTAGCCTCGGCTCCGACGCCCCGCCGCCGTCAACGCCGTCACCACAGTAGACCATCCCGTCCCGCACCGTTCTCTTCTGTCACACGACGGCCTGATGCCTGATGTGTTGTAAATGTAAAGCTCTGACCTGCGCTCGCCGCGTCGCGCCGCGCCGCACCGCACCTGTGCGATTTCCAGCGGAGCTCAGCTGTCAGGCCGTGCGGGCCCACCTCTCGTGACAAGGATTGGCGGCCTGCAGGCTTCATTCCGAACACTGTGGCTCCGTCTCTGTCGCGCTTGTGTGGTGCCCTGTAAGAGAGAGAGAGATAGAGAGAGAGAGAGAGAGAGAGAGAGAGAGAGGGAGAGAGAGAGAGAGAGAGGTCCGAGTAGACCGCAGTGTCCGGAATCGCCCCGCTGGGCAGCAGCAGCGGGGGAGTGCGAGGTGGGGCAGGTGGGGGCGGGGGGGGGGGGGGGGAGGATTTGCTTAGTAAGAATGTGCCGCCGACACCGACCGCCGGCGTCGACGTTGGCCGCCGCCACCACCACTCGTGTGTGTGTGTGTGCGGCATAGGTGAGTTGGCTGCACCGGGAGGATATGTACACACACACACACACACACACACACACACACACACACACATCGCGCGCACATCCGTCCGTCGCGCACGGCGACTCCACGACGCGCACACATATCGAAGTTTTATCGGGAGGTTCTTGTATATTGACGCAGCGCCAGAGAGAGAGAGAGAGAGAGAGAGAGAGAGAGAGAGAGAGAGAGAGAGAGCGTCACTGCACGTCACCTGCCGAGGGCGGCGCGCCCGCACAGCGTCCGATAGGCAACCCGCACGACGGAAATAAACGCTCAAGCCAACTGTGTAAGTACACACCCGCGGTGCGAATACGCACACCATATTGTGCCGTGGATGTTTTTTTTTTCTTCTCCAGATCCAGGGTCGATTATGAATGCGATCTGAGATCTGGAAGTGGCCCCATATCTGGTGTTCAGCGGAACACCCGGCCGTGTCATTTGGTGAGGCTGTGTAAATGACTCCTCACGGCACCCCGGTTCCGCCCTCGGGTGCCGGTCCCGGGGGCAACGCTCGCCGTCGGCGCCGTGGTGGGCCGCGGTTAGTCAGCCTCCACCCGGGTCCGCGGCGACCCGGCTTCCCAGAAGTCGCCGTCGTCGTCTGCGTCGTCGTCGGCGCCGACCTGGAGGAGGTGAAGGGGTGCGCCGGCCGTTGTGGGCGGCTCCGGGCGGCGCCGGGCGAGGCCGGGGAGTGTTGGGTCCACGGCCACGTTGATTGGGTTAGCCCGTCCGACCCCCCGCCTGTCTGGGGCCCGTCCCGCGCGGTGCCGGTGCCAGCAGCGCTGCGATGGCACGTCGATAGCGCGGCGAGGCCCTGGAGGCCCTGAAGGCCCCGGAGGCCCCTGCTGTGCTGCGCGCCGGCCGCCTCTCCTCCGCTGCCGCCGCGGCGGTGCCATGCTGCCATGTCATCCCTCACCAGGCGGTGCCCGGCCGAGCTGGCAGGCAGCGCGGGCGGGGGCTGCGCGGCGGGGCCGGGGCCGCCTCCGAGGGTGCGCGTCAGCGCGTCCCTCCCTTCCTCCCCCGCGGCAGCAGCCGACGGGAGGCAGCCCCGCGCGGTCACTCGGGTCACTCCGGACGCGGCCCCCACTCGGGTTCGGGAAAAGGTTCGGAGGCCTGCGGGTCCTGCCGCCCCGGCCCGGCGCGCCAGACCCGACCCAACTCGGCGGCGGCTGCACCACCACCACCACCGCGCCGGGCCGCCGTGCCGTGCCGCGCCCGCCGCGTCCCTTCCAGGAAGGCGAAGCCGGTCCCGCGGCGCGGCCCGGGCCCCGGCCGGTGCAAAGCCGTGGGGCAAAAGCCGCGCCACGCCGACAGCCACAGGCTCGGCGCGGGCCCCGAGACGGGTCGGGCCGCGCCACCAACAAAAACAACAACAATAAGGAGTAGCGCCTCATGCAGAGCCACGCCGGGCAGCGCGGCCGCAGCCGCAGCCCCGCGAAGGACCCACACACAAAGGATGCGTGGCCGGGGTAGCGCGGCCGCGGGGCGGGGGGCGTCCGCGAGCCGCGCCGCGGAGCTACACGAGTGCCTGCGCTGCTGTAGTCGTAGCACACTCGGGGTGTTCACCGTCATGTACTGTAGTTTTACCACTCCGCGTGGCCGTCGGTCCCCTCCTCCCCGCCCCGGAGACAGCAGCGTAGCGGCAGGCTGGCCGCTCCGAGTTTGCTTGTGGATCTTTCAGCTTCCGCCGCAAAGCGCCGTCAAGTTAGGCAACCTCTGGCACAACACAGCCGAGCCGGGGGCGGGAGGGGAGGGAGGAGGGGGGGGGGGGGGTTGATGCTGCATCAGCGCCGCCGCCCGTCCCACGTCCCGCCCGACCCACGATGCACTTTTGATGCTGCTGTTGTGGGGAGCCCTGTCCGCCGGTGGCCGGACCGGACCCTCTCCGTCGTCCTCCACCGCTCCTCCAAGATGATCGTTATTACGTTCTAACGCTGACACACTCCCCGCCCTGCCCGCCGCAGCTTGCGCCTGCTCCCCGCCCTGCACTGCACGGTTATCATTCCTTCTAAAACGGCGGCGCGCCGCCGCTGTGTCGCGCTCTGCCGCTGCCACTGATAACCTGATAAGGGCGCCGCGTGGTCGGCGGCGGCAGCGTTGGTCGGCGGCGGCGTGGCAGCGGCGGCGGCGCGGGAGCAGGCCGGCACAGGCCGCGGCACATCGCGGGGCCGACGGGACGGGGAGGGTCTGGTCTTTATCGAGTTTGTCCCCCCCCCCCCCCCGCCTCTCTCTCTCTCTGCCTGCGACGGGCCGAGCCGCCGGGATGGCCTGGCCGAGCGGCGCAAACAGGAAGGCTCTCTTCTCTCGCTCTTCGCAAATAACGCCGCGATGCCGGGCCACGGAGCGCCCGCGTCCGTCCCGTCCGGCCCCCGGGGCTGCGGGGCGGCGGGGGCCCCCGGGGGCCGCGGGAAACCCCTGATAAGAGAGCCAGAGGGGCAGCAGCAGCGCGGGGCGGGGGCCGCGAGGGCGGACGTGGCGAAGCCCGGCGGGGGGATAAGGAAAGGGAGGATGTTCGCGCCGCGCGCCCGCCGCCGCCGCCGCCGCCCGCCGAGCACGCCGTCAGGCAGGAGAGGCGAGAAACGACATGTTTTAATAACCGATGCGTTCGGTTATCGTTGGAGAAACGCTACCTACGGTACCTACACGACCAAACACGAAAAATTGGACAAAAAATTGAATACGGCAAAACCTTACCACCCCCAATCGTAAACCATTACTAAAAGAGGTCTTAAAAAAATCACACTTTAGGAAAATAAACTGGTCATTCCTGGTAACCGAATTATCGCCATTTTGCCTGGTTATGTCTGCAACCGAGTATTTTCACAACAACCGCACAGTCCTTGTTGAGGGTACCTCCGCCGCGGCCCCGAGCCGGCCCTGCACGCGCCACCGCCGCTGCCCCAGTTCGTACTCGGCGGGACGCGGTCTTCGGGGACCTCGCGGGGGCCGCTGGGGCCGCCGACGGGGGCCCCAGCGGGGGTCAACCCGCGCGCCGAGCCGCCGCGACCCACATTGTATGTACCATTGGGGCGCCCGACCACGCCGACGCAAGCGGAACCGCGGCCAGGGCGCGCGACTTTTCGTACACACTTTTCCTTTTTGCTCCTCCGTCCATCCGTCCGCGCGTCCGTCTGTCTGTCCGTCTGTCTGTTTGTCGGCGGTGCGCGCGATTTATTGCGTGTTGATAGGACGGCGGCAGGGGCGGAGTCAGGGGGGGGGGGGGACACGCGTTATCAGACAAGTCCAGACACCGCGCGCGAGCCTCCCAGCAGAGGCCTTACTGTCCCCCTCTCTACCCCCCTCTCTCTCCCCCTCTCACTCTCTCCGTCTCTCTCGCGCCCTCACCCTCTCCCTCTCTCCCTCTCTCTCTCCCCCGCACACCGGCCCTGCTGCGGCGGACCTGGCCGCTACTCTAAGCCAAGCCGTGTGTATACGTTGCTACCCCGGCGGCGCTTGCCTCCAGTGTGTCCAGCAGCATGTGCCCCCCACCCCTCCCGCACTACCCCTACCGTGTGCATGTAGACCCTGCTGCTGCTGCTGTTGCTGCTGCAGCTCCAGCTTGGCAGGGGTGCGGCCGCCACTGTCCCCGATATGCCACGGCCTGCCTCTCTCTCTCTCTCTCTCTCTCTCTCTCTCTCTCTCTCTCTCTCTCACACACACACGCACACACACAGCCCCCCTCATCTCGTGCCTCCGATATCTTGCACGGTGGCCGAGGGCGTGGCGGCGGCGGCGGCGGCGGTGGTGGTGGTGGCGGCGGGCACCTGCTGGCCGCTACGCTACTGCCGCGCTACCCCCTGCCTCTGCGAGCCCCCCCTCCGGGTCGGCGCTGCCCCCGCCTTGGCTGCTGCCGGCCGGTGCCCGGCTCGGTGCTGCCGCTGCCCCCCGTGATATAGTGTGGCTCGCAGGCCGTCCTGCCCGCCCCGGCCGTGTGCGGTTGGCCAGGGGCGGTTCCAAGGAAAGGGGTAGGAAGGAGGGGGAGGGGGTGCAAGGACACGGGAATCCAGTCCGGAGGGGGTCTCGGCCGCCGCTGCCGCCGCTGCTCTGCGCGGAGGCCGAAACGCCGGAGGGCGCTCCGGCTGCTGTGTGTAGCTCCCCCAGCCGCGGGGGCGGGGCGGGGCGCGGGGGCGGGCCTTACCCCTCTGCGGTCGCAGGCACCCGCCGCCGCCGCTGCCTCTGGTGGCCGGCCCAGCTCAGCCCCCGCGGCACGCAGCTTACCTGTTATACACCGAGCCCCGAGCGAAAATGCGCGAGGGGAGGCGGCCTTAATTCGCGCACGTCCGCGACGTACAGTGGCCGCGGCGTCGTCCCCCGTGTCCTCTCCTTCTGCCCCCAAGCTGTAGGTCCTCCGAGTGACCGCGAGGAGTGGATGAGGGGGTGCGGCAGCATGGAAAGGGCGGTCCGGACGGTGCGGGACCTCCGCGGCACCGACGGCGCTGGGCGTGCCGGAGGGGGCACCGAGGGCCGCCCTGGCCGCTGGGGGGGTGGGTTGCGGCGGGGCGCTCCTGGCCCCGGACCCCGCCGCCGCCGCCGCCACGCACACGACAATAAAAAGTGATGTATTTTGCTGCCGTTGTCCAGCGCCGCGTCCGGTGCAGGCGGCCGGGGGCGCGGGGGTCGACGGGGTGGGGGTGAAGACTCCAGGTGACCCCGGCGGATGAACACGCTACATCTGCGGGTCTAAGACAGTTATTTCGCAATAACACTGAGGTTCTGGAAATCATCTGGAACGTCCATTATCCGAATGTTATCTGGAGCGTTTAGCAATTATCTGGAAATCCACTGGAACGTTTATAAATAATCTATTAATTATCTGGAAATCATCTGTACGGCGAGAAACGATCTAGAGACCGTCTGGAAACGATGGAGAAATCACGTTTAAGATTGTCTGGAAATTACTCGGGTGTCCTCCGGGTGTTCGGGGGGTATCCGTCGCGCAGTACCCTCAGGGGGTGCCGCTGGAGCCCCCTACACATGGGGCTGCAGGCAGAGAGCAGGGTTTGCGGGGTTGGGGGGTTGGGGTGGTGGGGGCGACGCCGACGAGGAGCGACACATAAACCGAGGGGCGCAAGGCTCTCCGGTGCAATGGAGAGACAAGGGGAGGCGGAGGAGGGGGGGGGGGGGGTAGCAGCAGCAGCAGTAGGGAGGGAGGGGGAGAGGGCGCTCTGGTTGTCACGGCGCATGCAGCAGATTACGCCAAGCTTCCCTCCATTCCCGGGGCGTGGCGTGGTGGTGCGGGCGAAGGCAAGGTGCGGCCCGGCGATAGTGATAGCATGGCATGCACTGTGCCCGGCACCGGCCGACGCAGAGGGGCAGGGCGGCGCGGCCGTCACTGTCGGAGAGGGACCGTCGGGGACCACCACGGCCGCCGCTCCTATCGGGGCCCGCTGTCACCGGGGCCCGCTGTGCTGACCGGCCCGCCGCCACGACGCGGCACCCGTGTTTTTCCGTCCCTGGCGAAAATCGAAGGCGGAGTGAACGCTCTTGCATCCGCTCTGGGAAGGCGTTTTGCTCACGCTCTCCGAAAGTTTCAAACGCCCTGAAAACGCCCTCGGAAGGCGTGTTTGTCACGCTTTGGGCGTTTACGCTAAACGCCTTCGGAGAGCGTAAAAGGCGTTTGAGGGCGTTTAGTAAACGCTCTCGGAGGGAACACGCAGGGCGGATGCAAAACGCTCTCACACGCCCTGCCGCAGCGCGGGAGTGGGGGCTCCGGCGGGAGGAGGAGGGAGTGGAGCGGGGTGGGGAGAGGGACGCACCGGGCAAAAGCAATAAATTACTGTCAGGGTCGAAGGGTCTCCTCAGCATTCTGTCTCTCTCGCACTCATTATGGTAGCGTAGGCAACGTTCGTGGAAAGGAAGAAATGAATACACACACAAGTAATAGAACACAGGACACTTACCTTCTCGACGCTGCACGCTGCCAACTGCGCCACGGAGGGACACTGGAGGGGGACCCGAGGAGATCCCTCCTTAGCGCTAGCCTTCCGTGGCTGCAGGGCAGCGCGCGCGCCGCCGTCGCTAGCCGTGAGCGGGGAGGTGGGGGCAAAGGACGCGTCGCCGCGCTGCTAAGTGCGAGCGGAAGGGAAATGTGGGGCGGTCAGAGGTTTGCCATATCAAGTTGAGGCAGCGGAGAGGGAGGCGACGGATTCGTGCATCGGAGTGGTGTGGCGGCACTGACACGGTCCGTAAATCCACACGTTCTCTCCGAACGGAGACGAACAGAGAGACATCAAACTCAATCCTTTATCGGACCTCAATGCGTGCACGTATTTTAAAATCCATTTCTTTAACGGCTTCTCGGATAGCTTGCGGAATATTTGAATCAACTGAATCATCATGCCTCAATCAACATACAAACTTAGTGTATGAAAGCAGACGAATGCTTGAATCCGCCATCAAAATACCGACTAACTCGCACAGTCATATACAAAATCCATTTGAGGCGGAGGAGCGTATCCGATACACCCAGCAAACGTCTTCGGAAGGCGGCGTGAGGGCGTTTTCAGTCCGCCCAGACTCACCTCCGCCCAGAGCGTATTCAGAACGCCCAGAATACGCCTTCGGAAGGCGGAGTGAGGGCGTTTTTGACCCGCCCGGGCTCCCCTACACGTAGAGCGTATTCGAAACGCCCAGCGGACCGCCTTCTGAGGGCGGAGTGAGGGCGTTTGCTATACGCTCAAATCCGCCCTCCGCGAAGAGCGTTTTCGCAACGCCCAGCAAACGCCTTCCAAGGGCGGAGTGAGGGCGTTTTCCATACGCCTTAATACGCCCTCGCGCAACACGCTCTCAAACGCCTTCGCTGAGCGTAGACAAAACGCCCTCGGAAGGCGTTGTCAAAGGCGTGTCTGTTCACTCTCTTCGAAGGCGTTTCAGAAACGCCTTCAGAACGCCCTAATACGCCCACAAACGCCTTCAAACGCCCTCAAACGCCTTCAACACGCTCTCCGAGAGCGTTTCCATTTTCGCCAGGGGTGGGGGAGGCGGACAACGCGCAAGAGCCTGATGGGACCGCGTCGACGACGACGTCGAGCCCGGCGCGGTGTCCGGGACCCCGGCGGCGGCCCGGCGGCCTGGCGGCCCGGGGGCTGCTAATCACAACAGTGTGTGTGTTGTGCGTGGGTGGGTGCGCGGCGGGCGGTGTGTGTGCGCGCCGCTCTAGTTTATGGGCTTCTGGGCAGCGTAGCACGGCCGGCGGCCGGCGGCGGTGGTGGCGGCGGCGGTGGCGGGCCGTTGTCGTCTTAGGCCCTCGGGGCTGAATAGCCGCCGCCGATGCGATGCCATGCCGCCGCCGCCGCCGCCGCTCCCCCCGGCTCGGCATATGATTACGGTGCGGCTGAGATGGCCAGCTGACCTTGCAGACAGAGGAGGCCGGGGGGGCCGCCGCCGGAGCCCATCGGATAGCCGCCGTGCCCTGCCGGGCTCTCCGGCTGCCCCTGCGGCAGGGCTGACGTGTGTTATAGATACCCATGCACTCGGTGTATGGTACCCGGTACCCGGCCGATGGCGGCAGGCGAAGAGCCACGCCGCACCGCGCAGGCACAAGCCTCAAATTGTAGGGTGCCTCCCCCTCCCCCCCCCCCTCAGCGGCTCGGCCTTTACAGAGTGCAATAACAACATCATATCGACGGCGGCGGGGCTCGCATTGCGGGGGCATTACCGCCACATTACCGCAGGGCAGGGCCCCGCCGACGGACCGCGGGCAGTGTGAACTACACCAAGGGAACTACAGTTGCACCGTAGGTTTTTCTTATAGGAGACTACAGGTTAACCGCATACGGGAAACTGCAGTTCCGCTTGTGGTTTCGGTACCGAAAACTACAGTTGCACTAGAGGGGGGGAAAATGACCGCGTGCGATATCGCGCACCTACCTGTCTCCGCTGTGTAAAGTTTTCTTGTTCTTCCGCATTTCCGCTTTCTCGGGCGCCTTCGGAAATGCCTGTACTCCTTGTCATCCCGTAATCACAAGTCCGTCTCTCCGCGGGCCGCAATTGTTTCGTTCAATTTATTTCCCGGCCTCTCTCTCTCTCTCTCTCTCTCTCTCTCTCTCTCTCTCTCTCTCTCGCTGCGGGTCGTACATTTTCGACGGGGTGAAATTGCAGAGCACGCGCGGCGGCGGTGGTGGTGGTGGTGGTGGTGGTGGTGGTGGTGGTGGTGGTGGTGGTGGTGGCGCGCTGCGGCGCGCGGCTGTTGCCAAGAGGGTGTGTGCGGGCTGGGCTGCCTCCGGCTGCCTCCCCGCCGTGAGGGGCCGCGGGGGGTCCGCGGGGGTCCGCGGGGGAAACCGCGGGGGGAGGGCGTGGCCGGCCTGGACCTGAGGTGGACACTGTCCCTTCCGCCGCCCCCGCCGCCCCCCCCCGCCGCCCCCGCTGCCACAGGCCGCAGCGCCCTCGCCTGCTTGCCACCCCCGACGGAGCCCGGCCGGCCGGAGCTCCGGGCTCCGGGACCCAGCCCAGCAGCGTCCACTTGATTATCTGAGCAGCGGCGGCGGCGGAGGCAGCCGGCCGCCTCGGGCGTGGCGGGGCGTGGTTGGTTGAGGCACACCCGGCTCAACCCACCCTGCTCTAAACTCGGCGCGCGAGCCCATGGGCCCTGCCTGCCCTGCCTGCCCTGCCGGTACACTGCGAGGACGAGCTCGCCCTGCTGTAACCTTACATCCCCGCGCTACCTTATTATTACACTGAAACGGGCCGCGTCGTTGTAATCGACCAATCGCCGTGTCGTTCTCAGAAGAAACCGGGCCACAAAAAAAAATATTTGTCGACGGAGAGCAATGCACTCGGTCATATAAAAGATGCCATTCTTTTCCCCTTGTAGTGGTGTATATTATGTACATAGCTTCGTGGGTCGGGGAGGGTTTGTTCAAAAACTATGTAACGCCTGTGCACCTGATTGAAAAGCATTGGAATCTTATTGATTTGTTATTGAACACCATGTTGTCATTTCCATGGTTTTGTTCTCAAAAAGGAAGAAAAATGGTACGTAATTTTGAATTTTTGGCGCGCTGGGCGCGCCTGTGGATGCCGGCGTAGGCAGACCCGCACGACACGCGTGCATGGCGGGGCTGCCTGCCCGGCAGGCGGTACGGCCTCTCACTCCCTCCGTTCTCTCTCTCTCTCTCTCTCTCTCTCTCTCTCTGTCTCTCTCTCGCCGGCGGGCCGCGCGGTGCCGTGCTGATTACGCCGCCGGGTCCCCGCTCCGCTAGAAGCTAGAGCAGTGCTCTCTCTAGGAGCAGCAGCAGCTCGGCCGACAACTCAGATCGCGCGGGTGGAGTGGGGTGGCAGGGTGGAGGTGCGGGGTGGTGGCGCAGGCCTTACAATGGGTGGTGGAGAGGCGGGCGCTCCTGCCTCCTCCTCCTCCTCCTCCTCCTCCTCCTCCTCCTCCTCCTCCTCCTCCCCCCGCGCCCGCATTGTGGGGCCATGCTCGCGTCTCTCCGTGTGCCGCGCGCTAGGCGTCCTGCAGCGGCAGCAGCGGCAGCAGCGCCAGCAAAACCCTCATATCCGAGTGGAGGCGGGCGCACGGCGCCGCCCCGCTTGGTCCGCTGACCGCGGCTGTGCCCGGCCGTGCCCGGCCACGCCGCCGTCGACCACCTGCCCTGCGCACTCCCGCAGCCACCGCAGGTCCTGGGGCCCCCGGCCGCCCCCCCGGGCCCGCCCCCGGCCGGCCGGCAAGCAAGCACACCGCACCGTTCGCCATCCGGCTCAGCAACCCTGCCCGGCCGCGGCGGCGGCCGCGGCGGTGGATGTGCCGGGAATGAACAACACGGTGGGTCTACACCCGGGGACGGGCTACACCACCGCGCTACGCCACGCTACATCGCGCGCGGACCTGGCTGTGCTCTGCTTTTCATTGTGTAGTCGCATCGGACGGACGGCGGAAGTGCGCGGCCCTCGGCGTCGTTTGCCGCCGCGGCCCCCACCCCCTCGGCGCCCCCGCGGCAGCCCCCGCACCCCCGCCTTGCCTTCAGGTCACCTCGGCGCGGCAGGGTCCCCGCCTCGGTCCCCGGCAGGGTCCCGGGCCCCGAGGGCACTGGGGATGACTGGGCGGACTTGGCGCTGGACATGACGGGGGGCCGTGCGGCGGCGGCGCGGCGGCGGCGGCGGCCGTGCCCGACTCTCCGGGGAGGGAGACGACGGTCATGCTGACGAAGGCGGTGCAGTGCACCACGGTGCCCGGCGGACCATACAGCTATATAGTATGGAGATTATTTTAGTTCCAGACAGTCTCTTCTGGACAAGTACGTAAAGGCAATTTCTGAGGTGCATAGAAAATAGTTTTGGGGCTGAATTTTTTTTTGTAAAAAATTGCAATTTGCAAAACAAAAAAAAATCAAAACACATACATTTTGAAGCAAAACAAAATTTTTCCGAAAGTTAAAAAATGTGACTGAGAATGCGTTTGGCTCTGTGCGGGTGCAGATACGGGCTGCGCGCACATGTGTGTGACGACGCCCTGTTGGTGGCGGTGTAGGTAGTGGCGGCGGCCTGGAGGCGTGGCGGCGGCGGCGGCGGCGGCGGGGACGGGAGGCGGGTCAGCCCCTGGGCTGCTGGCTCGGCTCAGCGCACTGCGGTTCGTGGGTCCCTGGGGACGGTCGGCCTGGCGGTGCCTGGCGGTGCCTGGCGGTGCCCGGCGGCCCCACCGGCCCTGGGCTTGGCTCGGGTCTGCCGCGGGGCCGGCGGGGACGCTGTTGGCCGCGGCCCGTCCTCCGCGCGCCTCCGCCGCCGCCACCGCCGCACTCTGGAAAAACATTAGCGGCCCCAACTAATTATTTGCTGCCACCCGCCGCCTTCAGAAAAGCAAAAATTTCGTGCAATGCGGGAGTTTCGCATTTGTTGTGCTGGCAAAATCTCTTCTCCTTTTCTCGATTTTCGATTTCGGCGATACCACTTAGAAACTGGGTTGATAATCGTCAAATTAGTCGTGACGTCCACCTGCTTGCAACAAGATTTTTAACTCGTCTCGGAATTCATCCAATACTGAGCGGGGCCCACTACTTTTATTTTTGTCCGTGGACGCGGCGGCGGCGGCGGCGGTGGCGTCCCGTGGCGGTGAGGTTCTCGGGTTTGGCAGCGGCGGCGGGCGCGGGGAGGGGCCCAGGCCCAGGCCGAGGCCGAGGCTGCCAGAGAGGCTGCTGGTCCCCAGTGCGGGGAGGGAGCGAGGAGCGAGGGACCGGCGCACCGCCTGCCGCCTCTGTCCCTCGGAGGCCGTCGTGCCCGGCCGCGCCGCTCCACGGGGAACCTGGGCCGGGAACCTGCCTCTGCCCGCACCCCCTCACCCTCACCCCCGCGCCGGGCCGCGCTGGGCTCCCCGCTGTAGGCAGGTACACGGCGCGACCCCCGACGCCGTCCCGCCGTCCCGCAGAGCCGCCGGGCCGCGCGCCGGGGCTGCGGCCGCGCGGTGGCCGCGCAGATACGTGGGTGTGTCCGGCGCGCGGGGGCGCGGCGCGGGGGCTGGAGCTGGAGCCACGGCCGCCACGGCCAGGTTGGGACGGCTGGCGCGGCGGCGCGGCGCAGGTATTCGGTGCGCCGCCGGGCCGCGCGCTGGAGCTGCCATGTCGGACCCATCCCATCCCATCCCATCCCAATCCCACACGAATAATTCTCAAATTCAGACACTGATTATATTCCTTTGGAATCTGTGCTAGTCCGGCGTTTTGGATTACACAGAAATGACAGATCAGGGAGAAACTGGGAGAAACTATTTTTTCTGTGCGATCCGTGTAAGGCATTTTTTTTTCAAAAGGCGATTTGACACCAAGAACGTTCTTGTCAATTCAAACCGGTCGGATACTTCGAATGTTGGTATTTCGAACTGCAGTATTTTCACCTAGCAAGTTTTCATGCATGTGAAAAAAATATAGATTTTCATTGTGCATTGTACGCGACGTCCACGAAACAGCTCGAAGCGACGTGTGAAGGTCGTCGATAATGAGGAGTAGTCGGTCAGGGAGCGGTGGAGTCCGTGCTTCTCTACGCGGCCGAGTGACCCCCCATACATCCACGAGGTCCCCGGCGACGCCATGACAGCCGCGGGCCCCAGGTGCGCGGCGGCCTGCAGTCGGATGAGAGTGGCAGCTGCAGGTGTGCGATGCGATGGGCCTCGCAGCTGCGGGCACCTGGGCACCTGTCGTCCCGTCCACGCCGAGCGGTCTGTTGCGGGCGGGGGCCTCGCCGCGCCCCACACCGCGGGCCCGGAGTCCAGCACGCGCAGGGGCGCCTCCGAGGGGGCCGCTTCCTGTTGCCGCGCGGGGCACGGCGACACACCGGAGGCCCGCAGGCGCTGCTGTCCTCGTTTCGGACGCCGCCTCCAGGTTTTCGCCTTCTGGGTCCTCGAGTGCACCTGCGCGCTCATTCGGCCTGGCACCGCGGCTCCGGACTGTGAACTCGGGCCTCTCTCTCTCCCTCCATCTCACCCTCTTACTCTCTCTTTCTTTCTCTCACTGCCTTACGGGGAACCCCGTGAGTGCGACAGAGACGGCGGGGACGACGCCGCCAGCGAGCGCCACGAGATACGTCCGGCTCCGGCAGCGCGAGCGCTCGGTCATTTGGCGGTGTTCGTGAGGCGTGGAGGGGCACAAGGCACGGGCCGGGCGCGGCGCGTGTCGAGAGAAAGAGAGAGAGAGAGAGAGAGAGAGAGAGAGAGACAGTTAAGTAGTACCCGCTCCAATGTATTCCTGGCCCGGCTCGTTTAATTTCAATTAAATCGGTTCGGCCATCACGGTGACGAGGGCGTCCTCGCGGCGGGTTGCTGTTCGCACTCCGCCTCGCGCACGCCGCCGCCGCCGCCGCCGCCGGCGGGCCGCGCGGGAGAGAAGGAGGAGAAGGCCCCTGCTTCCGGCAGCGGCTGCAGGAATCTCGAGCATTTTCGATTATACGCGCGTCTGCTCGGGGTCTGCGGCGGGCCGGCGGGCCGCGAGCAGGGCATGGCAGACTGGCGGTGACTCAGTACCGGGAGGTTAGGACCGCAGCCCGCCACGGGCCGCCGCGGGCCGCCGCGCCGCGGAAATGCCTTTACCCTGCCGCCGCCGCCGCCGCCGCCGCCGCCACCACCGCCACCACCACCACCACGTTGGCGGGGAGCATGACGCTGACCCGCCGCCGCCGCCGCCGCGCCGCGCCGCGCAGCAGTGCGTTGTTCACCGCGGCGTGTCGACGACTCGAGGCCGACGACATGGGCCCCGGGGGCCCCGGGGCCCGCGGGGCCCACGGTCGGGTTGGGTCGGCTCGGCTCTGTTGTTGCCGCGGCGCTGCCTGGCCTGATCTCCTCGTTGTAGCCGGCCGTCGCTTCCGATTTCCACATTCTTTGCATAATTAATCACCGTTGCTGTTGCTGCTGCTGGTATAAGGCTGTGCGATGGTTGTGGAGAAATAAGCGAACGCTCGGTTATACAGACGTAACCAGAAAAGATGGCGGTTCGCCGGCTACACTGGGCATAAACCGTAAGGTAGTTACCGGTTGTTCCTCGGACAATAAACCGAATGCATCGGTTAATTGAAATAACCGAACGCAATTAACAGTTGGTCGCACAGCTCTAGGTGGTGGAG
The DNA here is from genome assembly GCA_026979955.1 of Megalurothrips usitatus. Classification (NCBI taxonomy): domain Eukaryota; kingdom Metazoa; phylum Arthropoda; class Insecta; order Thysanoptera; family Thripidae; genus Megalurothrips; species Megalurothrips usitatus. The sequence continues at coordinate 11,644,021 of CM049601.1, forward strand.
GAGGGGGTCCGGGGGTCCCCGGGGCCCGCGCTCCTGTTCGGGGAGGGCCGAGGTGAACAACTCGGAGAAGTCCGTGGTGACGACGGGGAACCAGCGACGCGATGAGAAACTGAACGGCGCGCGTACAGTATTCGCTTCTCCTCCTACCCCTCGTCCTTTTCCTTCTCCTCCTCCTCTTCTTCTTCTGCATATAAACACGCGGAAGGCCCACGTCGGCGCCGAAATTTAGGATTGCGACGGTCAGTGAGGGAACCACCCTACGCCATAAAGGCTGCAGCGGCGCGGCAGGTCGCGTCTGGCGGCCCCGACGGCCAAACATTCCTCCCCCTCCTCCTCCTTTCCCCGCCCCTCCGCTCGCGCCCCGCCGCGCGGCTGCAGGTAAATCTTGCTCATGAAGACAAGATGGCGGCCGCGCTGCGCGGCGGCGAAGCCGTAGGGCGTACGTGCTCGTGACAGACGGGGGGCTGGCCCCGCTGCCGCCGGCTCCCGGCCCGCCCCTCCACGCCGTGCTCGTGGTTCTCTCTGAACGCCGCTGCCTGGTGCCGCCGCAGCCGCGGCCACGGCAGAGAGTTTTCTCAGCTGGAAATTATTGTATAACAGGTCTCCAGTCCGGTCCTGCTCTGAGGAAGCGGGAAGGGAGCAGCGGCTGCAGCCGAGCGATGTCGAACACTGTCTTCTCGGGCTCTCTCTCTCTCTCTCTCTCACTCTTTTGGAACACCCCACCAGTGCGACGGAGACAGAGCCACGAAGGGCTGCAGGCGGCTCGACGGCCGAGTCGCGGACCGGAGCGCGGCGCGGCACGGCGGCGTCTGCTGGCGTCCGCCAAAAAGGAATACTCTAACCCCGTAATCGCTCTTGTTTTATGTGGCGAGCGCGAGACTGGCTCGGGCCGGGATGAGGACGAGGAGGAGGAGGAGGAGGAGGAGAGGAGGAGGAGGAGGAGGAGGAGGAGGAGGAGGGGCAGGAGGACCCTTAATTTCGGCAATGAAGCAGTCTGGGGTTGCCAGGTGGCGCGGCGGGCCGGTGCGTGCCTCTTCTCTCGACCCCCGGCCCCCGGCTGCCCCCCGGCTGCCCCCCGGCTGCCCCCCGGCTGCCCCCCGGCCCGGTGCGGCGGCGCTCGGCCACTCGGCCGTGCCGGTGGTGGTGGCCATGATGTGATGTGGCGCCCCGGGCCCGGCCGTGGTGGCGGCGGCGGCGCTGTTGGGGTGGCACTTATGGCGAGGTAAACTACTCAGCCTATTTTCTGTGCTGCGATCCGACGCCGCCGCCGCTGCTGCTGCTCTCTTGTTTAGTGCCGGGCGCCAACGTTCGGACACAAGGGGAAGGGTGGGAGGGAGAGAGGGAGAGAGAGAGAGAGACAGCGATAGAGTACGTCGTCCTGCAGCACGTCTCCGTGATTAAACATTCGCCACCCCGGGAGAGGGGGTGGGGCGGGGGAGGGGCTACGTTTGGGAAGAGTCGCAACGTTTCCGCCGCGCCGTACGCCGTCCGCAGGGTGCAAACTAGCAGCGGCGGCGGCGGCGGCAGCTTCGCTGAACGGCGCAGCTTTCCGGGCGCAGCCCTCCGGCTCCGGGGCGGCTCCGGGGCGGCGGCAGCCCCCCGACGATCAGCCCCGGCCGCGCAGGACCGAGGCCCAGCCAGCCAGGACCCCGGCCGGAATGGATTAGCAGCGCAGGAAATTGTGTCGGATAGTGGTCCGCCGTCCGCGCCGGCCGTGGCGCCTGACCGGGAAGGGGGGGGGGGGGGGTCTCTGTTACTTTCTTATAATTCGTGATTAGCATGTGCTAATCAGGAAATGAAATCTCGCGCGGACCTCCCTCCCGCCGCGCCCTGGATATGCATTCGGCTTCGACAGGATATCAGCCGGTCCGGCCGGAGGGCTGTGTGCTGAGCACGGCGGACGACGACGGGGTCCTCGCGAGCACCGTGACGGCCGCCATGACGACGGCGCGGCTGCAGCGTGGCGCCGGTGCACTTTCCTTTCCAACATTTTCGCCGCCGTGGAAGGCCGACGTGCGTTTTCTGGATGAGAGGTTCGGTACTGGAGTGTGTGTGTGTGGGGGGGGGGGGGGGGTCCCCGTCGTCGCCAGCCTGCCGCCGTCCGGGCGAGGACGAGGGGACGGCGGCGGCGGCGACGGACCCATCGAGTCGAACCGATCCGTCCACATCGCCTCGACTGCTCAAATTACAGGACGTGCGGTCGAAAAAGTTGTTGCCTCGGCGGCGCGGTGTTGCGGGGACAGGGCAGGACGGGGCGGGACGGGAGAGGAGGACGACGGCGTGCCTGCCGGGCCTGCCGGGCCTGCCGGGTCACCGCAGCCCGCTCGGGTGGAGATGCGGCGACGCGGCGAGGTGCTCGGGTCGGAGTCCTCTCCCCGGCCCTCGCACTGCCCGCCCCGAGGTTGTCGTCCTCGCTGTGCGCCGGCGTCGGGAACCCCGCGGCCGTCAACGCCGCCGTCCTCCCTGCGGCCGTCAACGCCGCCGTCCTCGCGCCGTCCGCGTGCAGCACCACCATGCCGCATTCCACCACCGAGCAGCAGGTCCAGGGGGATGCGTGTGTGGCGAGACGGCCGGTGCCGCCGGGGGGTGCGGGGTGCGGCGCGGCTGCCTGCTCAGGCGGGCCGCCGCCCGCGCGCCCGCCTGGCTGGCTGACTGGCTGTCCGGCTACCTGCACACGGTGCCGAGGGCCGCACCGCGCGCCGGCGGGGGCGCGAGGGCCCGAGGGTCCGCCGCTAAGCGCGCGCGGCTGGCGGCGGGGGCGGGCAGTCCGTCCGGTCCGCAGCGCGGGGACGGCCTCTACATCACTAAAAATTAACATCCCCCGCGGCCACGCAGCTCGAGAATCGGGGACGAAAGAAAAAGGTTCGAAGCGAACGTCACCGTCAACAGGCGGAAGGCAGACGCATACAGACGGATGTGGCTGTGACCGCGGACTCCATGTTGGCAGGCGGTCCGCGGGGGCGGCACATCGCTTAGCGACGCTCCCCGGAGTTCTGCGCGGAGCCGGGCCGGGCATCGCTCGGTGAGGGCCGGCAGCTGTCCCGGCGGGGGCGGCGGGGGGCCCTACCTGCTGCGTGCCCCGCGCCGCGCTTATCACGCTGGTCCCGTCGCGCTGCTCCCCTCCCCCCCCAGGACCCCGCCGTGTGTTGGTGGCAGCCGGCGTCTCCTCCACGTCCGCGGCGTCCTCCAGCGCCGCCGCCGCCGCCGCCGCCGCCGCCGCCGCCGCCGCCGCCGGCCAAGCAGACGCTGTTCATTATCGCGCGCTTCTTTTCTTTGGTGCTCCGCGTCGCCGCCGTCGGCGCGTCGTCGCGCGGGGGGAGGCCGCGGTGCAGGACGAGGAGAGAACCCCCGTCGTGGGAGGCGTCCTCCCCAAGGTCCTCCCCCCGCGCGCCATCCGCAGAAAAGCAGAAGAAAGCCTCGGCGCAGCGCTGCTTCCCCGTCACGCCGCGCTCTCTACATGACAAAAGGGGAGAGCCGTCCGTCCCGTCCGCTCGTCCGCGGGCAGGGCAGGGCGGCCGTGCGCCGACGACGGCGAGGCTGCCGGCCCGGCCCCCCCGCCGTGGCGCGGGTGGTGCGGGCCGCGTCCTCGTTTCCTGGTATCCGCGTGATAGCTGTGACGCGCGGCGGGGGGGGGGGGGCGTCGTCGGCGTCCTCGCGGAGTCCGCGTCGACGGGTGGCCCTCGCGATCTCCGCCGGACTACAGCGCTGCCAACACGACAGTTAAAAAAAATCGGATGTAAAAACCATTGCTGACAATGTATGAATCAGGGCAATGCGTGTGTATCGCCTGTGCTCGGCGAGTGTGAGTGTCTTTCAAACAGGTTGTTGTTCTCTATGAATGACAATGGACGGCGTGGAGAGGTCCGGTCAGGTGTGAATCCCGGAGCCCCGACCTACCTGTGGTGATCACACGCTGAAGAGGGGGGGGGGGGAGTCAGGGCAGTCAGCTTGTTTGCCAGTTTTCGATTTATGGCTCCGAATCTGTCAATGAAACACACACGGCGGCTGCGGGGTGTGCGGCTGTCTGCTTGCAGCTCCGGCCGCGGGGGCTGGGCTGTTGCAGCGTGCATCTGTGAGGGTGGGAAGGGACGCGGTCGCGGCGTGGCGCGGCGTGGCGCGGCGTGGCGGGCGCGGTGCTGGAAGCCAGCTGCATCCAAAACGCAGGGAGAAGCACGGCGCGGTGCGGCGGCGGGCGGCGTCCGCGTCCAGCGGTGCAACCGCTGCAACAGAATCTCTCTCGCTCCCCCACCAATTTATTTTTTCTCTTCTTCCCCTTCATTCTCTCTCTCTGTCTCTCTTTCTCTCTCTCTCGAAGCCCCCTCAGCTACCTGCTCTGCGGACCCCAACTAAACCCCGGCCGCCCTTCCTCCCCCACTCCGCCACTCCCCCGACGCTGCTCTGATGCTGCTATCGCCGGCGCTCCTTGTCGCACTTGCTCGCAGCGGGGCGGGGGTGCGAGCGAGACAGAGGAAAAGGCGGTGTCTCTCCCACGAAGCGGCGGGGGCCGTGCCTGCGCGCCGGAGAGCCGGGGCGGCCGCCGACGCCGTGGGCCGCGTCCCCCGGCCCGGGGCTCCGACGGCCGACGTCCCCGTCGAGCCCCTGGAGGATTACATGGCGTTCCCGAGGACCCGAGGACTCTATCGGGGCCGCCGAGGCCACGCCGGGCACCGCCGGTGGCGCCCACCAGCGGGCCCGACACACTGCCAACACCTCGCCACGAAAATCCCAACCAGATTCAGATTCCCGTGACTTACACAAACGAGTCCGGGGCGGTGATTTTGTCTGTCACGCACAGCTGACCGTGACAGGAGGGCAGGGGAGGGGGAGGAGAACGAGATAAGGCAGTTCTGACGTGTCTGATTCACCCCCCGGTCCGGTTCCCGGAGGCAGAGCTGGGCTGGCTGCCCCGACAGGGGTGTTGTTTCCAGCCCCGACCTTCCCCAACCGGCGGCCGACTGCCTCGCCCGCCCCCGACGCGACGAGTGACGAGCCCCGCGCTGCACCGCCACGGCGGACTCGTCGTCGTGTCAAGGTGCGCGAGAACACAGCAGCAGCGAGCCCGATTTATTTTTATTTATCCTCATTCTTTCTAACTCTTCGTTTTACGAGGGTGATGAAGGAAAGAGGAGGAGGGGGAGGAGGAGAATGCAACCTGCTCGGAGGGCGCGGCCCTCGCTGAGGGGTGGGGGTGCGGCGTGAGGGACGTGTTATCTTGAGAGGGTAGGGAGCCGGGCCGGGCCTCGCCTCCACGGCCGCCAACGCAGGTGTCTGGAGCGGTGCGCACGCCGCCACGCCGGGCTCACAGCACGGCCAACAGCGGCAGCGGCAGCCTGCTGCCATGGCTGCTGGCGCTGCGTCCGAGAGCGGCGGCGCGGCACGGCAGAGAGAGAGAGAGAGAGAGAGAGAGACGCGGCGCATGTTCCGGACGCGGCCCGGGCTGGGGCTGACGGGGGACTCGGGTCCGGGCCGGGCTGATACACAGCGTTGCTGCAGCAGCGCGGCGCCCCCCTGCCGCCCCCATCCGGCTTGGCCTGGCCTCGGCTGCCTCGGCCCGGCCTCCGCTTGGCCGCCATCTGCCGCGCACGGGGCGGTGCGGGGCGGGCATGACCAGGGCACGGCTAGGCCCGCCGGGCCCGCTGCCGCCCCTCTGGCGACTGACGGCCTCAAGGCATGACGGAACGGGGCGGGGCGGGGGTCGCTGCCGCCGGCCTACACAGCACCGTCGCGCCGTCCGGGGACTAACCTAACCCAGCCTGACGTCCACAAATTAGGTAACACCCTGCACACGTTGCACCGCGGGCAGAAATGGGTGAGGAAGAAGTCCGTGCGCGGTTTCCGAGCAACCCCGCACAAAACTAAACTATTCATTTGGGGCTTCTACTCTTCAAAATCTTTTTAAAAAGTTGTGCAAATTTTGCCGCCACTGCTGGGCTGGGTGGGCTTGCCACCGCCATGGCCTGCCCATGGCTGCCCATGGCTGCCCATGGCCGAGACGGGCCCCTTATTACCATAACACACACACACACACACACACACACACATTGCAGACCGGTGGCGTGTCGGCGTGGGGCGTGGCTGGGGCGCGGCCCCCGGTCAGCACATCGACGTAGTACACCGCACCGCGCGCACCGTGTGTGTGTGCATGTGTGTGTGAGTGTGTGTGCGGCCCGCGCTCCACTCTCCTCTCTCTCTCTCTCTCTCTCTCTCTCTCTCTCTGTGCTGCCTCCTGCCCTGCTCGAATAATTACGGATTCTTCGAGGAAACGGGAGGTCCTGGCAGACTCCGCCCGCACCGCCCGCCGCGCCGCTAGAAGCTCATCGTGGCGCCCGCTTTTGTCCCGAACCACATGTGTGCGTCAGCGCCGCCGCCGGGAGAGAAGCCGCGTTTACTCTCTCTCTGTCTCTGTCTCTCTCTCTCTCTCTGTCTCTCTCTCTCTCTCTGTCTCTCTCTCTCTTCCTCCCGCCTCGGTCATAGGCGCGGGCGAGACGGATAAAGAGACGGGGCTGTACGGTGTGTTTGCGGGGTTTGCCTACTCCCGCGGCGCCTGCTCTGACTCTCCCTGGCACACTGTGTGACTGACCACCTCTGGAATGCCGCCATGGCATGTTATAAAGTGCAGCAAGTCGAAATTTGTTTGTCGGCGGGAGGAACCGCGCGGGGCTGAGATACTGCAGGGAGGCGGTGGCGGGGTCGGAGCCGCGGGGTCGGAGCCGCGGGGCCGCGGAGGCCGCCACCGTGATACGCTTCTAATCTCCTGCATAAAGCGGCCCGGAATACAAAACAGGCCGGGCGGAGAGCGGCGCGGCTCGGACGAGGGAGGTCCGCGGGAGACGCTGCCGCCGCCGCCGCCGCCGCGGCCAGGCTCCACAGGCCTACTCTCGCGTCACGGATGACAAAGGGGATTATCCTGGCCGCGGCCCGTCCGTCCCCTCGCGGCCCGCCCGCGCGCGCGGTGCATGCCGGGCCGAGCCGTGGTGCGTGTGTGCCGTGTGCGGCCCCGCCCCCCGCCTCCGCACTCCGCAGCACCACCCCGTCAAACTTGTGAGAGCGCGGCGCCGCCGGTCCCCCGCGCGGGGAAGTAATCGGTCATTTGGTGGGCTGGGCTCCCCCACGCACCGCGTCACGCTCGCTGACGTGCCCGCCGCGGGGCCCGGCGCGCGGGGAGTCGTCGCCCCGCGGCCCCTCGCCGCCGCCGCCGTCGCGGAGTACGCAAAGCGTGACTCTGACGCGAACCTCCAGCCCGTCAGCGGCGGCGGCGGCGGCGGCTCGCCTCTGGCTGGCCGGGGAATCACGCGCTGCACTGCCGTCCAGGAACAACAACAAGACCACGAGCGTGGGCACCGCCACCACCACCGTCACCATGGCCACCACCACGGCCGCCGGCCGGGCCCAGTGTCTGACGTCAGTTGCGGCTGACAACTCAACCAAGATAAGCTGGTGTGACAACAGAACGTGCCGCCCCGCCGCTACCCCCCCCCCCCCCCCCCCCCGCCGCCGCCGCCGTCCTCTGGCCTTCCTCCGGTATCTCGGCTACGCAGGCCGGGCCCCGGGATCCGGGACCCGGGACCCGGGACCCGGGCGCGAGGCCAGCGCGGCCGCCAGCAGCGCAGCGCCGTGATACAGATCATGACCACCACCATCGATTTCTCTGCAGTCGGCAACCCGTCGGCGTGTCTGTGCCGCGCCGCTGCTGCTGACCCCCGCGGGTCTTGTCGTCAGCGAGCTCAGGAATCCTTCCGCACCTCCACGACGATGAGGCCGCCGCCGCCGCCGCCGCCGCCTTCGGCCCTCAGCCGTGTAAAACTCGGAAGGTATTCGGCACGGCCCCGTCGAAATGATGGTCGTTTTCTCCTGGCGCGCTTTTTGGCGCGCAAAGCTTCAGGCCTCTCTCTCTCTCTCTCCTGCTCTACCTCTCTCTCTCTTTCTCTCTCTCTCTCTGCGACGCTTTATGTGCAGCAGCAGCGGAAGGCAGTCGGCGAGAAAGCGCGAGGCCTCTCTCTCGCCCTCTCTTGCACTCTTCTCTTTCTATTTCTATCTCTCCTCTCTCTCTCTCTCTCTCTCTCTCTCTCTGTTCCTACCCCTCGCTCCTTCTCCTTCCTCCTCTCCTTGATACCTGCCGGCGCGTGCTTTAATTAAATGCAAAGAATCCCGAAAATTCTGATAGAGCCCCCGCCCCCCCCCCCCTCCGGAGAAGAAAGTATCAACCCCCCTCCCCTCTTCCCCCTCCCCCCCCCCCCGGCCCGCTGCTGTGCTCGCTGACAGGGGGTGTCGGCTCCGGCTTACCCCCCGGCGGCGGCCACGCGGCACTCACCACTCGGGGGCTGCCTCCAGCGTTGCTCATTTCTTGGCGCGCGCTGCGATATACTATAAAATAAAAGAGTGCGCCGGGAGAGCGAGCGAGAGAGAGAGCATAACAAACAATACAGCAAACTCCGCCTTGTCGTCGGAGCAAACGCTCGTGGTGTAAATGCGAAAATTACAGGTGTTTTCTTCGGCCCGCTGTTGCTGCCGCCTGCTTCGCTGCCGCGGTGTTCCCTTTGGCGGTCAGCAGTGATTATCATTACGGCCATAAGGAGCGTGATGTGGATTTTTTAAAAAATGACGCTGCGGTGTCGCAGGGTGATTTTTTTTCTTTTGTGAATCAGTGAGTGCACACTAACGTGACCAAATTTGAACGACGCAGCAGGCTGTCAAACCGATCTCTCTCTCTCTCTCTCTCTCTCTCTCTCTCTCTCTCTCTCTCTCTCACACACACACACACACACACGCACGGAGGCTGATGTGGACGCAGTGCGGCCTGACCTGCTTGCACGTCGTCGGGTACCTCGGGTACCTCGGGTACCCCCTAAGGCCTCCAGAGCCTCCGGGTGGGTCTCGCGGCGCGGCGCACCCCGCACGGCCCCGGCTGCTGCCGGAACGGTCCGGGCGACGTCAAAACTGTAATGGGGGTCGGTTCACGCCCCCCCCCCCCCCCCCCGCGCAATTAAATGAGAAGAGGAGAGGAGAGGAGGAGGAGGAGGAGGAAGAGGAAGAGGAGGAGGAGGAGGAGGAGGAGGAAGAGGAAGAGGAGGAGGAGAGGTCCTGGAATGTGCGCCCGCCTTCCCGCCGCCGTCGACGCCGCCGGTCCAAGAGGAGCCCCCGTCCCGCGCGCCCGCGCACCCGCAGCTGTAGGAGGCGAGAGAGAGAGAGAGAGAGAGAGAGAGAGAGAGAGAGAGAGAGAGAGAGAGAGCATCATAGATTGACACATGGATACTATGTGCGCCAATTCGATGTCGTCCACCCGCTTGGCCTGCTCCTTGGCGGTGGCGGCGCTCGGCCGCGTGGCCGCCGGTAGGCAGCCCCGCCAGGCGCGCGTGTCGTGCGGGCCGGCCTACCCGGCAGCTGCAGGGGCTGCCACCAGAGCGGTGCACAGGCATTTCCGCCACTGCTTTGTCTGGAGAATCGGCCTGGATCACCCCGCGCGTTACAGCTCTCCCCCCGCCTCTCTCCCCTTCTCCCTCCCTCTCCCCCGCTGCAGTCGGGTCGTGCTCGTGTTGCGTTACTCTTTCTCTTTCTTTTCCTGCCCCCGCCTCGCGTTGTGCACGTGCTCCACTTTGCGGCGTCCGCGGCGGCGGCGACGGGGGCGTCGGCGTCGTCGGCGGCGTTGCGTTGCCGCGGACGTGCATGCGATCGCGGAGAGGCCGCCGCCGTCCGGGCAGGCGGCGGAGAACACCGGCAGCAGCAGGAGGAGCGGCGGCGGCGGGAGAGCAGCTCGTCACACACCTGCCGCTGGGGGGCCTGGCCGCGCCACGCCGGGAGCCGGGGTACAGGAGCCTGCTGGGGCAGCCAGACCCGACTGTACGACGGCGAGGCACGGCCCGCCACGGCGTTGACCCCACGGCTCGCCCCACGGCCATGCCCGCCGCCGCCGCGCCGCCGCGTCGCCGCCACCTGGCCCCCGTCCAGCAAACAAGAAGTCCGGCAGCGGGGGCCCCGGGCGTGCACGCCTTGCGGCCCCCGCTGCCCCCCGCGCGGCCCCCGCCCGGCAGCAGCCTTTTGGCCACATCTGCCCTCCGCCGCCGGTGCCCCGACTCGGGCGGCGAGCACGGCCCCCCTGCCAGCCCCCCGCCGACCCGCGCGTTGGCTCAGCAGGGCACGGCCCGCAGCCCGCCGCCAGGTCCCAAGTCCCATCCGCTGCGGCTGCGGTTGCGATCAGTCGGCGCTGCCGCCGGCCCGCCGGCAACCTGGTCCGGACCGGCGGCGGCCCGGGGGCCCCGGGGGCCCCGCCACCACGCCACCACGCCACTCCAGGCACCGAACCCTTTTCCAGCCCCGCCGACATCCGAGCCGGGACGCCGCCGCGCCGTGCCGCGCCGCGCCGCGCCGTGCCCCCGCCGCCGCCGTCCCCGCTGCCGCACTGAACGCCCGCACCGGCGGCCCGGGGGCAACAAAATCAAAAACAAAAACAAAAACACCACCTCGGGTGCGGGGAAAATAATCCCGCCACGCAGATGGGTTTCTCTGTTATAATACCATTACAACGGCGCGACAAACCGAAAAATCCCGCCCCTCCTCTTTTTCTGGAAGGAATGAGAAGAAATGCGTGAAAATGTTTCGGATTTGGCCGCACACCTTTATCCTCCACCAATCATCGTCGTCGCCCGTCCCCCCTTCCTCCCTCGCGTGATAACAAACACGCTGACACTCCCGTGACGGCGCCGCGCAGCCCCGCAGCCCCGCGTGCGCCGACGGCTACAAAAGATGCCAGATTACGCGCCACAAAGGACGGAGCGGAGCACAGAAGTGCGGGGGGAGGGACAAGATTTGTTCCCGGCCGCCCCCGTCCACCCCCATCCCGTTCACGCAGCCGGAGGCCCATACGGGCGCGGCGACGGGTGTCTGCGGGGCGGCCGGGATACAGCGCTGTGTATATTTATTTTACACCACTCATCCCCTCCCTCGGCGCCCGAATATTAAAATTTAAATGCCCCTCCGAACACCACAAAAGCGGAGCAGTAACCCTTTTTTTTCCTCGTCTTTACCTGTGACAGCCCATCGGCCTCCTCCCCCCCCCCTTCCCCACGTTTTCCTTGATTTGTTGTTGTGTTTTTAACAGTGCGCGCGGGACGCCATCGCATCCTCACCCTCATCGTCTGCCGGAGGGCCCCCCCAGGGGGGGGGGGGGGGCTGATACCAGGGAGGGGCCCACCAGCGTGCCGCGCCGCGCCGCGCCGCGCCGTGCCCGCTCTACCTGACCGCAGGAGCGGGGTACAAACACCGTGGCTCGGCCCGGAGGCCCTCCTCGGCCTCGACTCTCTCACTCCGCAGGCGCGCCGCGCCGCGCCGGGCCGCGGATGCGATACGATGGGATGGGGGGGGGGGGGGGGGGGCTCCGCGCCGCGGCAGGCACAGCCGCAGCACAGCCGGCCCCCGCCGGTGTAGTACTTACCTGACCACCAGCCGCCGCCGCTGCCGCCGCCGCCGAGCCGACCCAAGGACGTGATCCTGCCGGGCTCAACCCAACCCACACCCCGGCGGCGGCTCCCTCGGCGGCGGCCCTCGCCGGCCCCCGCGGCTGCCCCCGGCTGGCGCACCAGGAGGCTTTGACGGGGTTTACACGGCAGCGATGGAACGGTCTATCGGCGAGGGCTTGGTGGGTGTGGCCCGGGCCATTGCAGCCGTGTGTAAGCGAATGGCTGCGGTCTCCGGCCTACGGAAGGAGGACTCGGTCCAGCACTGTCCTGCAAGGACATGAACTCAGAGATCAGGAAACGAAACTCGCCAACGGCGGAGGCCCGCTCCATCGCTGGCCGTGTAAACCCCGCGTCTCTCCGGCAGCATCGCAGCGCGGCTCGCCCCGACCGTGGCCGCCGAGGCCCCAGCCGGCCGAGGACGCCGCCGCCGCCGCCACCGCGGCCCCCTCAGGCTCCCCTCCCCCCGGCTCTGGGCTGTCTCGCTTCCCGGGACTCATTATACACCGGGTCGTATCGGGTGGACCTCCCCCCCCCCCCCCCCCCCCCCCCCCCCCCCCCCCGCGCCTCGCGCCGCGCTCCAGTTGCCGGCCGCGTCCCGTTTGTCGCGCGCGAGTTTTTCCACGGAATAAAGCACAGCCAGCGCAGCGTGGTACCCGAACCCGGCGCGATGCCAGTAGTGCAAGGTGCTGCCGCAGGGAGAGACAGAGAGAGAGAGAGAGAGAGAGAGAGAGAGAGGCGGGGGCAGAGGGAGAGAGACAGACAGACGGACAG